>CAUYLG010016173.1:0-50362 GCA_963573385.1 Cacajao melanocephalus
CTTTGGTTGTATTTAGCCAATATATTTACATTGCACTCCATTCCAGCTTGGTGACCAAGCAACACTCTATATAAAAAAAAAAAAAAAAAAAAAAAAAAAAAAAAAAAAAAAAGCATTTCCTATTTTTCTGGCTTAAAGAAAGATCTTTTTTCCTTCATATCTTTCTGACTTTAAAAATATTATTCTGGGCTGGCCACTGTGGTTCACGCCTGTAATCCCAGCACTTTGGGAGGCCAAAGTGGGAGGATCATTTGAGTCTAGAAGTTCAAGACCAGCCTGGGCAATATAGTGAGACCCTGTTTCTATAAAAACAAACAAACAAAATTACTCTGAATGGGAGAAAAGGCTGCTGAAGCCCACAGTGGGGAGCAGGACGCAGACACCCCTGGCACAGTGCCAGCCAGTGGGCACCTCCAGCCTGGCTCTATTTATGAGGCCAGAGGCTGAAGTCCAGAGGGGTTGAGGAGAGAGCACGGCTGGTCTCTGGGGCCCTTCCCCCGCCTAGTTCCCAGGGCGCCCCTGACCTTTGAGCCGGTAGACTCCGGCTGCAGCACGTGCACACTCGCCTCGCCTCTGTACCAGCCAGATCCCGGCGGCCTCTCGGGTGGTCTGGTCGGTGAGTTCGGGCCCGCGCGCGGCAATGCTGCGGCTGCTGGCCTCCCGCTGCGCTCGGGGCCCGAGGCCCGGCGTAGAAGCGCGTCCTGCCGCGGGACTCTGTCACCCAGGGCATCGCCAGATCCGCCAGGCTTCCGACGCGCCCCGGAACCAGCCCCCAAGCTCCGAGTTCGTGGCCCGGCCGGTGGGCGTCTGCTCCATGATGCGCCTGCCAGTGCAGACTTACCCCGAGGGGCTGGACGCTGCCTTCATCGGGGTGCCCCTGGATACTGGGACCTCCAACCGGCCCGGGGCGAGGTAAGGCCTGAAGGACCTGGACCGGGGACACGTGGAGGGATGGCTTGATGGCTGTCGGGCCTGGAAAGCACCGGGACAGGCGCCCCTGCCGGCTCCGGGTCGGGTTGGAAGTTGGTGGCCGGCTCCGAAATGCCCTTTATGGTTTGAGATGGTTGAGTTCCCTGGACCCACAACAAGGAACCCCCAGGGCTCGACATGGACACGGCCTTCCACATCTTCGGGTCATCATTGGTCAGGAAGAGATTCTGGAGCCTGAAACTTCTCTGTGTCCCCATCCTGGGTCCTTGCTGGGATGGCGGCTGTGGATTCCTTTCCTCTCCCCAGCTTACAGTGGCAGGTGACATTGCATTTGAGAGCAGAAACTGGCTGCCCCTTCCCCAAACCTCAGGATGTCACCTGACTCAAAAATGCTCAAATGAAGGCAATTTTCCTAGGATCAAGTCGGAAGAAGCAAAATCCGTTTTCCCAATTATTGAGCATCGGCAATTTCTGATTCAGCTCAGCAACACTGTATCTGACTGTACTGATCTGAATTATGAAAGCCAGCGCTTATGAAATGTCTCCTAAGTGCAAGGTGCTTTGCATAGGTTGCCTCATTTAATTCTTACTACAGTGCAAGGTAAATATTTTACAGATTAGGAAACTGAGCCTCAGGGAGATCATGAAATTGGCTAATGCCATTTAGTACACTTATTTAGTCTCTTCAACATATTGCCTAGATCAGTGATTCTCAAGTGGGGTGGTTTTGCACTCAGGGGACATTTGGCAATGTTGTTATGCCTTGGAGGAAGGGAGCTACTGGCATCTAGTGGGTACAGGCCAGGGATGCTGCTAAACATTCCATTATGCAATATTGCAACATGGAATTATCTGGTCCCAAATGGCTGGGGCTGAGAAGCCCTGGCCTAAGTAAAGCCTTAAGTCTCCGCAGGTGACTGACAGGATGATTCTTCCTTCTGCAGATTCGGACCTCGCCGCATCAGGGAAGAATCAGTGATGCTTCGGATGGTCAATCCTAGCACGGGGACCCTCCCCTTCCAGTCCCTCATGGTTGCAGACCTAGGCGATGTGAATGTCAATCTTTACAACCTTCAGGACAGCTGCCGGCGAATTCAAGAGGCCTATGAGAAAATTGTAGCAGCTGGCTGTATTCCCCTGACCTTGGGTAATGTCAGTCTGCAAGGGAGAAAGTGGTTCCCTGCACTCAGGGTTTATTTAACAGGGGCTTGAGTACAGCTACTTCTCCCGGGCAAGCCACTGAGAATATGGAGACAGTAGGAAAGAGAGCATTGCAATTCATTTATTTTAATCTCTGGGGAGAGGGTATTTCACGTGTGTGTGTGTGTGTGTGTGTGTGTGTGTGTGTGTGTGAGTGAGACTCTGTTACCCAGGCTGGAGTGCAGTGGTGCGATCTCCACTTTGCGGGTTCAATTGAGTCTCCTGCCTCAGTCTCCTAAGCAGCTGGGATTATAGGCACCCTCCACCATGCCTGGCTAATTTTTGTATTTTTTGTAGAGCCAGGTTTTTGCTATGTTGGCCAGGCTGGTCTTGAACTCCTGACTTCAAGTGATCTGACCACCTTGGCCTCCCAAAGTGCTGGGATTACAGGCATGAGGCACCATGCCCAGCCTGGCATTGATTTTTGATTTCCAAAAATACTACATTAAAATAATATTTACCTGCTGGGCATGGTGGCTCATGCCTATAATTCCAGCATTTTGGGAGGCCTAGGTGGGTGGATCACTTGAGGTTAGGAGTTCAAGACCAGCCTGGCCAACATGGCAAAACCCTGTCTCTACTGAAAAAAAAAAAATTAGCCAGGCATGGGTGGTGTGTGCCTGTACTCCCAGCTACTCAGGAGGCTGAGGAGGGAGAATTACTTGAACTCAGGAGGTGGAGGTTGCAGTGAGCTGAGATTGTGCCATCGCATTTCAGCTTGGGCGACAGAGCAAGACTTCGTCTCAAAGAAAAAAATAGTATTTACCTTGATTACTAAATTTTTTGGCACACTTTACATGTCGTACACTGTCATGTGCCTCCCCCAGCTCATCCCGGCCCTTCATTCCAGCCCCAGGAAGTCGGCCAGTAGGGTCTTTCCAGTGATTTCCAAGATGATATTTCTTTCTTTTTTTTTTTTTTTTTTTTTGAGACGGAGTTTTGCTCTTGTCACTCAGGCTGGAGTGCAATGGCACGATCTCGTCTCACTGCAACCTCGCCTCCCAGGTTCAAGTGATTCTCCTGCCTCAGCCTCCTGAGTAGCTGGGATAACAGGTATCTGCCACCATGCCCAGCTAATTTTGTATTTTTAGTAGAGATGGGGTTTCACCATGTTGGTCAGGCTGGTCTCAAACTCCTGACCTCAGGTGATCCACCTGCCTTGGCCTTTCAAAGTGCTCGGATTACAGGCGTGAGCCACTGCACCCAGCCAAGAGGACATTTCTAATGACTTTATCTGTGAGGAGAACTGCGAAGAGGGGTTTTTGTCCTGCTCAGGGTCTACATCAACCTCTACGGCAGCTTTCCCCTTATCCTCACCCTCCACCCACTCTCACTTTTTCTCTTGTTCACAAATACTTAAAATGACAGGGACCTTTTTCCTAAATATCTAAAATTATTTTTGCTAAATGAGAGAGCCTAGCCTGCATGGCACAGCGGTTTCTGATGGCGTGGTTTGAAGTCTCAGCTGCATTTCTCCCTAGCAGTGTTGCTGTATACCTTGCTTGATGCTTCACGCCCTCACCTGTAAGATGGGAATGATCGTAATAACACCTACTTCACTGCATGGTGTGAGGGGCATATAATGAAAGTGCACATGAAATGCCCAGCATCATGCATGGCATATCTTTTTTTTTTTTGAGATGGAGTTTCGCTCTTGTTGCCCAGGATGGAGTGCAATGGTGCAATCTCAGCTCGCTGCAACCTCTGCCTCCCAGGTTCAAGTGATTCTCTTGCCTCAGCCTCCTGAGTAGCTGGGATTACAGATGCATGCCACCATGCCTGGCTAATCTTTGTATTTTTAGTAGAGACGGGGTTTCATCATATTGTCCAGGCAGGTCTCGAACTCCTGACCTCAGGTGATCCACCTGCCTCGGCCTCCCAAAGTGCTGGGATTACAGACGTGAGCCTCTGCGCCCAGCCTATGCATGGCATATCTTAAGCTTCAATAAATGTTAGCTATTATTATTATCAGAAAGAATACTTTCCTAGGTCTGGCCCATATGGTAGCCACTAGCCACATGTGGCTAAATTAAAATTAATTAAAACATTCAGTTTCTTAGTCATATTAGCTACATGTATGTTACGTGTGTCACACGTGGCTAGTGGCTACCATATGGGCCAGTGCAGATAGAACATTCCCATCATCATAGAAGGTTGTATTGAACAGAGCTATTCTAGGCATTTTCCTAGAATACTCTGAAAAGGCATTTACTTAGAGTACCTCTTAATTTGTCTATTTCCTCTTTTATTTATTTATTTGTTTTCGAGACAGGGTCTCACTCTTGTCACCCAGGCTGGAGTGCAGTGGCACCGTCATGGCTTGCTGCAAACTTGCCCTCCCTGGGCTCAGGTGATCCTCCCACTCCAGCCTCCTGAGTAGCTGGGTCTACAGGCATTTGCCACCATGCCCGGCTCATTTTTTAAATTTTTTACAGAGACTGGGTCTTACTGTGTTGCTCAGGTAGACCTTGAATTCCTGGGCTTAGGCAATCTGTTTGTTTTGGCCTCCCAAAATGTTGGGATTACAGGTGTGAGCCATTGTGATTGGCCTATTTTTATTTTTTAGGGACAGGGTCTTGCTGTGTTGCCAGGCTGCTCTCAAACTCCTAGGCTCAAGCTATTTATTTTTTTGAGACAGTGTCTTGCTCTGTCAGCTAGGCTGGAGTGCAGTGGCACGATCACAGCTTACTGCAGCCTTGACCTCCCAGGCTCATTAAGCATCCCACCATTCAATAAAATCTTATTGGCCGGTTACGGTGGCTCATGCCTGTAATCCCAGCACTTTGGGAGGCTGAGGCGGGCAGATCGCCTGAGGTTAGGAGTTCAAGACCAGCCTGACCAATATGGAGAAACCCCCATCTCTACTAAAAATACAAAATTAGCTGGGCGTGGTGGTGCACACCTGTCAGAAGGCTGAGGCAGGAGAATTGCTTGAACCCAGGAGGCGGAGGTTGCGGTGAGCCAAGGTCACATCATTTCACTCCAGCATGGGCAATAAGAGCAAAACTCCATCTCAAAAATAAAAAATCTTATTGTAGCTGCGGTTATAGCTCCCTAGTCTAAAAGGGTGAAAATTGGGTTAAGATTATTTAGCCGGGTGTGGTGGCTCACGCCTGTAATCCCAACACTTTGGGAGGCTGAGGCGGGTGGATCACTTGAGATCAGGAGTTCGAGACCAGCCTGACCAACATGGTGAAACCCCGTCTCTGCTAAAAATACAAAAATTACCCAGATGTGGTACACACACCAAGTAGCTGTAATCCCAGCTACTTGGGAGGCTGAGGCAGAAGAATCGCTTGAACCTGGGAGGTGAAGGTTGTAGTGAGCCGAGATCACGCCATTGAACTCCAGCCTGGGCAACAAGAGTGAAACTACATCTCAAAAAAAAAAAATAAATAAATTACTCTATGTAATCCTCCTATTCACTTTCCAGACGTTTTCTTCTTCTTCCTCTTTACAGGTGGAGATCACACAATCACATATCCCATATTGCAAGCGATGGCAAAAAAGTAAGTCCCAAATGGCTTGGCCCCAGCAAGGTTTCAAAAGCCAGAAGTTAGGGAATGAGCTGTTTGCAGTTAGGTGGCGTTAGGTGACTGCTGCTGGCTCAGGTTATGGGGGATGATAGGAAATTCCCAACTGAGCTGGTTCTGGGGATCAAAATTAAGGTTGAGCTCCAGGTGTCTCTGTCAGTCACCAGCTAGAAGCCAAGACAATTTATTATTAACACTCTGGCCACCCTCCCTTGCCCTAGATCTGTCCTGGTATGTGTGCTCAGCATTTTCAACTCGCCTCTGTTTTTGGAAGTTGAGCCCCTAGTGAAATATACAACCCCAGTTAACGTCAGTTTCTGTTTTGCTTCAAGGGCCAAACAGGACAGGCACAACGGTGGAGCTTGCTGAGAGGCCCTTGTTTCCTCCTGAAAGGGCACCTTTCCCAGACAGTCAAAAGACTGATTTGCCAGTCGTGGAAGTCTACCGGGGATTGGCCGGCTTTGGCTAATTTAGTTTGAGAAAGAGACAGAAGGGCCAGGGTGGAGGGTGGCAGCTCCAGAATGTGTCTATGGAAGCACACGTGGGTGGCATTCTGGTTGGAGGTGGGTGGGTGCAGGTCTTTGCTTGAAGCTGCATTTATTTCTCACCGATCTGGATCAGATGTTTATTTTGGGTGGCTGGCAGGGACTGATGGAGGTTATGGAGAGAGAGCTGGATTGAAGCTTCCTCTTCCTTAGTCGGAGAAAGGGTGGCTTGGTTTAGTTAAGCCTTCAGCCAAGCCCGCCTGTGCCACCACCCTTGATTCTCATCCTGCCTCTAAATGAAGCAAATTCTGGTGTGGGTGGCAGCCAAAACATGTCTATTTCCTGCCTGACTTCTGTGAGTTTATTGTTCCTCTGAGATGCTAAGTGATCTCAGGAAGAAAGAAACCAGTTGCAAGGCAGAAAACTGATTGCAGGGTGGGGTGTGGTGTCTCACGCCTGTAATCCCAGCACTTTGGGAGGCTGAGGTGGGTGGATCGTGAGGTCAGGAAATCGAGACCAGCCTGGCTAACATGGTGAAACCCCGTCGCTACTAAAAATACAAAAAAATTCTCCGGGCATGGTGGGACTTGCCTGTAGTCCCAGCTACTTGGGAGGCTGAAGCAGGAGAATCGCTTGAACCCGGGAGGTGGAGGTTGTAGTGAGCCGAGATCAAGCCACTGCACTCCAGCCTGGGTGACAAAGCAAGACTCAAAAAAAAAAAAAGAAAAAAGAAAAAACTGATGCCAGGTCTCCCCTCCTTTGTGGCTGTGAACTGTGACCAAGTTTGGTGGCCTGAAGGGCGGCTGTGCTAGGGCCCTGCAGGGAGGGTTGGCCTCTGAGCTACCCTGTTGTCATCAGGCATGGCCCTGTGGGGCTGCTGCATGTGGACGCACACACGGACACGGCCGACAAGGCCCTAGGAGAGAAGCTCTACCACGGGACGCCCTTCCGCCGGTGTGTGGAGGAGGGTCTCCTGGACTGTAAGCGGGTGGTGCAGATTGGCATCCGGGGCTCTTCCATGACCTTGGATCCCTACAGATATAACCGGAGCCAGGTGACAGACCAAATGCCCCCCACCCCTGCCCCCAAAATGCCTTCCTCTCCATTTCCTCACGAGTGGCAACCAGGGATTCAGCAGGGGCTTTACTGATCAAGTCAGAAAGCAGGGACAAGAGGCTGAGTTTGCATCATCGGGGCACAGGGAGCACAGGGTGAGAGGGTTGGCTTATGGGGCACAGGAAGTCGATTGCTGGGGTGGGGAGACAAGCAGAAACCCACCAACCGCTCAGACGGTGCTGGCTTAGAAAAGAGGGAGGAGGCCAGGCATGATGGCTCACGCCTGTAATCCTAGCACTTTGAGAGGCCTAGGTGGGTGGATCACCTGAGGTCAGGAGTTCAAGACCAGATTGGCCAACATGGTCAAACCCCATCTCTACTAAAAATGCAAAAATTAGCCCGGTGTGGTGGCGTGCACCTGTAATCCCAACTACTTGGGAGGCTGAGGCAGGAGAATCACTTGAACCTGGGAGGTGATATCGCACCACTGCACTCTAGCCTGGGCAATAGAGTGAGACTCCATCTCAAAAAAAAAAAAAAAGAGGGGAGGAGGTCCAGACCCAAGATGAGTTGTCACCTTCTTAGTTCTGGTCCTCATACCCTCTAGGCAGAATGGCTCTCATGGGCTCTCATGTAGACCCCAAGGGAAAAAACCCAAATCCCTTGTTTTTAGAGTGTGCCAAGGCCAGTCTTCTGGACAGAGCAGTTCAGAAGGTGCTAGCGTGAGCTGCTGAGTTTCCCACTCTGGTTTTAGCAAAGCTTCTCTCTGATCCCAACTCCAGAGGTCAGCTTTGACCCTGGTTCCTTACCAGTCATTGTCCCTCCCTTCCTCACCTGTAAAATGAGGGTGATAGTTCCCTCCTCAAGGAGGTAGAGGGTCAAGTGTGATAGAGCTGAGCTTGGGGCTGGCAAACAGGAAACGCCCTGTAAATTGCTGCCGGGCAGAAGCCTCAGTCTGTCTCTGCAGGGCTTCCGGGTGGTCCTGGCTGAAGACTGCTGGATGAAGTCGCTGGTTCCTCTGATGGGGGAAGTCAGGCAGCAGATGGGAGGCACACCCATTTATATCAGCTTTGATATTGACGCTCTGGATCCTGCCTATGCCCCAGGGACAGGGACACCGGAAATTGCTGGTCTCACCCCTAGTCAGGTAAGGAGACTCCTCCAGTGAAGATTCCTGGGGGTGGAGATACTTAACATCCATTTTCCTGGGACTTGAAGCGAATCTTTAGGAATCAGGTTAAGATCTCTCTTTCTCTCTCTCTCTCTCTCTCTCTATATATATATATATACACACACAGACACATATATATGTGTATGCATATATATATAGATTTTTCTTTCTCTTTAAAAAAAAAAAAAAAAAAAGATGGGGTTTCACCATGTTGGCCAGGCTGGCCTTGAACTCCTGACCTCAGGTGATCCACTCACCCTGGCCTCCCAAAGTGCTAGATTACAGGCGTGAGCCACTGCGCCTGGCATTTTCTTCTTTTTTTGAGATGGAGTCTTACTCTTTTGCCAAGGCTGGAGTGCAGTGGCGCGATCTTGGCTCACCGCAACCTCTGCCTTCTGGTTTCAAGCGATTATCCTGCCTCAACCTCCCGAGTAGCTGGGATTACAGGTACGCACCACTACACCTGGCTAATTTTTGTATTTTTAGTAGAGACAGGGCTTCACCATGTTGGCCAGGCTGGTCTCAAACTCCCGGCCTCGTGATCCCCCTGCCTCGGCCTCCCAAAGTGCTGGGATTACAGGCGTGAGCCACCGTGCCCGGTCTATAGTATCCCCTCTTAAAAACACTAAACCTGGCTGGGCGCCGTGGCTCATGCCTGTATCCCATCACTCTGGGAGGCTGAGGCAGGCGGATTACTTGAGGTCAGGAGTTTTAGACCAGCCTGACCAACATGGAGAAACTCCATCTCTACTAAAAATACAAAATTAGCCGGGCATGGTGGTGTATACCTGTAATCCCAGCTACCCAGGAGGCTGAGGTTGAGGTGAGCTGAGATCGCGCCATTGCACTCCAGCCTGGGGCGACAAGAGGGAAACTTAGTCTCAAAAAAAAAACCCCACAAAAACCAAAAAACAACAAAAAACCCAGTAAACTTACCTTTTGAGGGTTAAATTTAAATAAAAGTGTATACAATGGGCCAGATGCAGTGGCTCGTGCAGTAGTAACCTCAGCACTTTGAGAGGCTGAGGTAGATAGATCATTTGAGTCCAGGAGTTTGAGACCAGCCTGGGCAACATAGCGAGATCCCATCTTTACTAAAAATAATAATAAAAAAATTAGTCTGGTGTGCTAGTGCACACCTGTAGTCCCAGCCACTAGGGAGGCTGGGGCAGGAGGATCAGTTGAGCCCGGGAGGTTAAGGCTTCCGTGAGCCATGATCACGCCACTGCACTACAGCCTGGGTGACAGAGACCCCGTCTCAAAAAAAAAAAAAAAAGTGCATGTGATGGCACAACTACCTACCAAGGTAGCTTAAAACTTTTAGAAACACCCAAATAAAGCTCCAATAATGTGTGCTGGGAGTAAATGCATGGAGGCAGAATAGTTATGACTAGAAGCTTCAGGAAGGCAGGACCTATGTATTGTTCCCTACGTTGTCCTTGGAGCCCAGGACAGTGCCTGATACATACAAATAGTAGGCACTCAAAGATATTTGCGAGTAAAATGAATGAAACTGCTTAAACCTCACCAAGTACCCAAGATCTTAAAGGAGATCTTAGAGGATATAATATCCTCTAAGATCTTAACTCTCTCTCTTGAAATGGTTGGAACCATTCTCTGTTCCCAGGAGGGATTTCTGAAACACTTTCCTCATCCCTCTGCTTAGCAACCTTCTGGGCTTTTCACCTGCAGGATGGAAACCCTTTTAGACAAGGTCACTCGTATTTCCAGTCTCCCTCACTTATTCAGTCTTCTGGCCACATCTCACTACCTGAACTTTTCCCAGCTTGGTGCCTTTGCCTGCGTTTTTCCTCTGCCTGGCCTATCCCTTGAACTAAGTATTTCCACTGAGGGAAGCCTTACCCACCTCTCCAGGCTCTTACCTGTGCTGATACCATTCTGGGCTTGCTTTTCTTGAAGCCCTTAGTGCATGACATTGAAACCATTGGTTTCCTTGTCTCCATCACCACACCATGCAGCCCTCAAGAGCAGGGAGTGTGTACGTATTATCTGTGTCTCTGGGAGGCCTGCCAGTGTGCCTGGCAGTCCATAAATGTTTATGGAGGGGAAGCAAATTCCAAGCCAATTTGGCGTATGCTGGGAAAAGCTCTGCTGGGTGCTTTTCATTGTAAATGATTACCACCGTGGACAACTCAGTCTTGATCTTGAATAGGCTCTGGAGATCATCCGGGGTTGTCAAGGCCTGAACGTGGTGGGCTGTGACCTTGTAGAAGTTTCACCACCATATGATCTTTCTGGTGAGTAAGCAAGAAGACAGTGATCCATGGGCAGCTGCTAGCTTAAATTATAGGAAGCTAGTTAGTAAGTAGAAAATGGGGCTGGGCATGGTGGCTCATGCCTGTAATCCCAGCACTTTGGGAGGCTGAGGCGGGCAGATCACCTGAGGTCAGGAGTTCAAGACTGGTCTGGCCAACATGATGAATTCCGTCTCTACTGAAAATATAAAAATTAGCCAGGTGTGGTGGCACACACCTGTAATTCCAGCTACTTGGGAGGCTGAGGCAGGAGAATCGCTTGAACCCGAGAGGCGGAGGCTGCAGTGAGCTGAGATCGCAATACTGCACTCTAGCCTGGGCAACAGAGCGAGACTCCATCTCAAAAAAAAAAAAAACAAAACAAAAAAAGAAGAAAATGGATGAGTCCCCTTATATGACTCAGGGAACTGGCTGAGCATGTCCAACAGTGAAGAAAACATATCTTTACTGCACACTTACAAACATGAGCTCATTCACCCTAATACAACCCCTGGGAGGTAGCTAAGTATCATTAGCTTGCCCACCAATCAGCAGAAGAGAAGGAAAGCAGTCTGCAGTCTAGTGACAGGGTGACTTAACCAGCTAAGTTCCTGCTTGATAAACGTTATATATGTTAAGATCTTCAAAGGAGACGCCATCCTAATAATTTTAATGTAGACAAGCTTCTGGAGTTAGGTCTATCGACTTCAGAGGGTAGATAATAAATACAGTACACATTATTATAGGTTCTCCTTTTGGAAAAATCTCTTCTCAGAATAAATGAAGAACTTTCTGATTTTTAAAACAGGATTTCCAAATGATGCCTGATGGAGGCAGAGAGCTTGGGCAAGCGTGTTCACAGCGGGTGGGTCCCTAAGGGATGCACAGACAGGGCTCTGGAAAAGGAAGCACAGGGGAAGGAAGCTGAGGGGTCCCAAGGCTTGGTTCAGGGGGTGGTCTGCGGGGTATTCATGTCAGGTTTTACTCCTTCATAGGGAACACGGCCCTGCTGGCGGCTAACCTGCTGTTTGAGATGCTGTGTGTTCTCCCCAAAGTGACAACCATCTGAGTCTTGTGCTCTTCAAGACAAAGCAGATTACATGGCTGACAGGTTCTCAAGAAGCACTTATGAGTAAGCAGTCTGAGAACTAATGAGTTTATGCCAAGAAAACTTTCTGCTGCAAGTGTCATTGCTGGCTGTGAAACTGGGATATTCAGTAGACCTCTCACCCAAACAGCAACATTTCTAAGGAATTTGGATTAAAAAAAAAAAAAAAGGAGTACTTGTACTGCTTTGATTTTTTTTCCTTTGATGAAAGATGGAGGAAAATAACAAAGACAAAATAAAAAGAAAGAAAAAAGAAGATGGAGGATAAAGGGGAAGAGATGGAGAATTACATTCAAGGTTATCTAAATATTAGAAACATGAAATTAAAAAAAACCTTATGAATACTGTATAAGCACTCCATATTTCTATAGTTATCTTTCTTCCTTTTTAAATTTTTTTGATGATCTACTTCCTAGAGTATTGAGTATCTTCCTTTAAAACACAGCTTGGATGTTGCAGTGAGCTGAGGTCACGCCACTCCAGCCTGGGTAACAGAGCAAGCTTTCATCTCCAAAAAAAAAAAAACTCTTCCTATGAGGAGCTTAGGGCTGCATCTTGGCTTTAGGACCACTGTGAACATAAGTAAAAAGTATTAGAGAACACGGAGAGCCTAATAAAGAAACTTCTTGCTCAGAAGCCTAGAAGGGTACACAAAATACCTTCTAAACTAGAAAACATAAGGCTGGACATGGTGGCTCACGCCTGTAATCCCAGCACTTTGGGAGACCAAGGCAGGTGGATCACCTGAAGCCAGGAGTTCAAGACCAGCCTGGCCAACATGGTGAAACCCTATCTCTACTAAAAATACAAAAATTAGCCGGGCATGGTGGCATGCACCTGTAATCCCAGCTACTCAGGAAGCTGAGGCAGGAGAATTGCTTGAACTCGGGAGGTGGAGGTTGCAGTGAGCAGAGATTGCACTGCTGTACTCCAGCCTGGGTGACACAGTGAGACTCTATCTCTAAAAAAAAAAAAAGGCCAGATTCGGTGGCTCACACCTGTAATCTGAACACTTTGGAAGGCCTAGGTGGGTATACCATCTGAGGTTAAGAGTTTGAGACCAGCCTGGCCAACATGGTGCAACATGGTCTACACTAAAAAAATAAAAATAAATAAATAAATGCCCTCCTCCCCCAAAACAAAACAAAACAAAACAAAAAAACATCAGCTGGGCTCTTAATGTTTCTTATTCTAACTCACTTCCTGTAAGACTCAATTTTGTAGTATCTACTCTTCAAGTTGATGTACCCTCTATGACAGCAATTCCTGAAATCTGCAGTTAAGCTATGCTGATCTTAAGCATATGTTGAGTATATGCAAATTCAATTTTGTTGATAATGTGTCCATGATCAAATCATCATCTTGCAATGCAAGGGCTACCCCATAATTATCACACATTAAAATAGTTTATTTCTTTTTCCATTCTGTAATCTTAAAATAATATCAGCTTCAGTGCCTGTTCACAATACAAAAAAAGTCAAAAAACAAAAAAACACCCAAAACATAAAAAAGAAACAATTTGCCAATAAGTTATTTGTTCCTAAGAGTATCAAAAGTGCAAAATATTCACCTTCTTTTCAGACCTCTCCCAAGTATAATCATCCTCCTTGACAGACTGAACAGATTCAGCAGCTGCCACACTGCGTTTGTTTTTAAGGGGCAATGTCAGACATGCAGATGGGAACTACAGTTCATCTGTAAAGATGTTTGGCATCAGCTTTTAAATAATTCTATATAAGGCCGGGCATGGTGGCTCACGCCTGTAGTCCCAGCACTTTGGGAGGCTGAGGCAGGTGGATCATGAGGTCAGGAGTTTGAGACCAGCTTGACCAACATGGTGAAACCCTGTCTCTACTAAAAATACAAAAATTAGCTGGGCGTGGTGGCACAGGCCTGTAATCCCAGCTACTCAGGAGGCTGAGGCAGGAGAATCGCTTGAACCCGGGAGGCGGAGGTTGCAGTGAGCTGAGATCGTACCACTGCATTCCAGCCTGGGTAACAGAGTGAGACTGAATCTCAAAAAAAAAAAAAAAAAAAAAAATAAAGTGATATAATGAATAAAAAAAGGTGTGTGTATTGGCTTGCAATCAAAAAAATACCAAACAAAGGAAAAAACAAAAAAAAAAAAACCAGTCAGATTACACTTCTTTTTGTAATAGAAAAATATTTATGTAATGATGGCAGCTGCAAATTGATTCGGATGTTAATAAATAAAAGGGAGCAAGTATCAGTAGGCTGCAAATGAGGAAGAAACCAATCTACCTGAAAACTACATCCAAATTCTCATGGCTAATAAGTGATGGCAGTGAGACCACAGCCCCTAATGGAAGTTAGGGCAGCCTCACCCACTGAAATGTTCTTTAGTTGGAGCTGACAACCTCAGTGTTAGACAAAAATTGTGCAACCAACACCTGAGCAATAAATTTTTTTTTCTTTTTTGAAATTGGCGTGTATTCTGCAAAGACCTGTTTTAGGCCTGTTTCACCCCATCTGCTAAACGTGATGCATAGTCTGTATCAACCAGAAGAACCCATCTCTAAAAACATCAGTGTTGATATTCAAAGATCAGAGTGTCAGAACCAAAACCGGGTCTTGTATGATTACATACATCAGACATCAGACAGAGCAATGGTGGCACAGGCTGGGCATGACAATGGCTCCTACGTTTGACACAAAAGTAAACAAATTCGTGGAAGCATTCAGGAGGAAAGCCTTGCATGGTCAAGGGTAAAGTTCAATTGACAACAAAAGCTCCCTAATGGCCTCACAGGGCACCAGCTCCAAACGGATCTGCAGAAGAATTTTTGGGATGAAACATCTGCCAGAAACATTGCCAATCCCATTACTACTTTCCTTTCCTAGTGCAAATGGAAGGTGCAGCTGTCTGAAGGTGCTTTTTATTTTAATAAAAATTCTAAAAAATGAATAAATCTGGCATGGTGGCTCATGTTGATAATCTCACCCATTTGGGAGGCCAAAGCAGAAGGACTGCTTGAGGCCAGGAGTTTGAGACCAGCCAGGGCAACATAGCAAGACCTCATCTCCATTGAAAAAAAAAAAAAATAGGCCGGGCACAGTGGCTCACGCCTGTAATCCTAGCACTTTGGGAGGCCAAGGTGGGTGGATCACCTGAGGTCAGAAGTTCAAGACCAGCCTGGCCATCATGGTGAAACCCCATCTTTATAATTAAAAAAAAAAAAAGAAAAAAGAAAAAAAATAAATAAACTTAGAGAGTTTTTGGTTTTCAGAAATTAAAAGTCAGGAATTTCATTAGTACCAGAAATTAAAAATTAAAGCCTACCACCAAACCAAAACACTACTTACATAAGCAACCTGGCCATAAAAGACCCAGAAAGTAATTTTGAGGACTGATGTATCAAGGAGCCAAATGAATTCCTTGACCATTTCTATTCGGCCCAGATGGCATGAGATACAGTGTTTCAGGCCGGGTGTGGTGGCTCACCTGTGAGACCAAGGTGGGCAGATCACGAGGTCAAGGGATCGAGACCATCCTGGTCAACATGGTGAAACCTTGTCTCTACTAAAAATACAAAGATTAGCTGGGTGTGGTGGTGGGCACCTGTAATCCCAGCTACTCAGGAGGCTGAGGCAGGATAATGACTTGAATCTGGGAGGTAGAGGTGCAGCAAGCGGAGATCGCACCACTGCACTCCAGCCTGGTGACTCCGTCTCAAAAAAAAAAAAAAAAAAAAAGAGGAAGTGTTCATTTTTAGAGGATCATATGGGAGAATGAAGCCTGGCAGTGATTTCTTTTTTAATAAAGCTATAGACTCCATGAAAACTATAGGAATTCCTAGCCTTAAATAATTTATTACTTGCCAATGTAGCTCAAGATTTAAATTATTCAGGATCCAAATGGCTTAAAGGAATACTAACTTAGTAAACGTCCCATCACTGATTTTCGCCCTTTACAAAGCCGCCAAAGACAACTTGCTTTGACATTTGAATGGACCACTCTTTGAAACTGTCCAAACTCAAACTCGGAACCATTGGTGGTTCTGCCCTGAAAAATAAAGGGTATGCTCTCTAACTGGCTGGTATGAGCCAGCCTGGGGACCACTATACACTGGAGCTTAGCACGCTCAGGTGCTAACTGCTAGTCTGACCCCGACGCTCGTGAAACAGCTGTAAGTTAAGAGTGAAAACAATGAAGATGAGACATCAAAATATAGGCCAGAAGTGGAAAGTAAGCCTTCTGCAAAATGGGAGTCTAGAACAAGTCTTGGCTCACTTGCTACAAAAGATGACTTGAAGATACAGCACTTTTGGGGTAACAGTGTTCAAAATACAATTGTTGAGAAATTTGAAGTTCCTTGATACAAAGACATGTCTGGTATTTTACTAAAGAGACACTATTGGAGTGAAGAGGTCCCTTGAGCCTGACTCATAGCAGGTGGGAATAATTTCTCTTCAGTTTAACATCTACTGGCTTTATAGCAGCTTATCTCTACATTCAGAGAACAAGATTACAAGTTATGGCTCCTTATATCCATACCCTAAAATCGATAGAGGCAGAAAGGCATCTGAAAACATCTATGTCAATGGCTCAAAGTCATCACAGTACTTCTTGCTGTGCAGACCCTCCCCTGGCCACCAGCAGCGCTGAGGTGGCAGATGCGATGCTCACAGCATGTCTCAAAGTTGCATCGCTTCAGCCACTGCCCAGCCTCCCTTTCCTTTTTTTTATTTTTTTTTTAAAGATGGGGTTTCACCGTGATGGCCAGGCTGGTTTTGAACTCCTGACCTCAGGTGATCCACCCACCTCAGCCTCCCAAAGTGCTAGGATTACAGGCGTGAGCCACCACGCCCGGCCCCTTTCCTTTTCTTGAGAACTAACATGCAAAACGCCCGCTCACTCCTTTTCTTTTCAAACTCTGGCCAACAAACTGTTGTTGGGAGACCCCCAAAATATACTTTTAGCCAATTACTCCCCGAACAACCAGTAAATGTGAGATTGCTTGGAAAAGGGTCTGTTTCCAGATGCGGGGCTAGAAGCTGCTGTGGTTTGTTCAGGGTTAAGAGCATGCGCCATGGCAGCAGCATAGCCGGGCTGGGGCTGGGGAAGGGGCCCATGACCCGGCCTGCACGACAGGCTCAGGAGGGTCCGCCAGATGCCGCTTGCAGGGTGGAGCCCTGTGTTTCTCCAAGACACAGGACAGGAGGGTGGGGTGAGCATGGGACTGAGACGAGAAAGAAGAGGGGATGAACAGTCTATTTTCAATGGTGTGGCATTCAGTGAGGAAAAATAAAACCCAGAGGATAAGATTTTGATCTAGGGAATTCAAATTTGTGGTGTTTTTCATTCCTAGGTTAGAATAGGACAAAGGAAACGTTCTTCTAGCCATGGTTCTAGAAGAGCAATCTAAAATCTATACTCTGTTCATTATGGTAGTTTGAGTCCTAAAAATACCTGTTCGCAGGGGTGTGTTAAAAAGTCTGAAGAGTTCAAATCCCTTTTCAAAATCTTCTCAGTCTAGTTCAGGCCATGATGGGATATAAAACCTCTGTAAGGAGCCCTCCAGCAGGCGTTCCATCCACAAGGAGAGCTTGCTCAACTTTCCTTTGATGGGCCTGGATCCAAGACCACAGGAAGGTTTCCCTCGAGATTCACCCAGGTGGAGGGAAGAGTCAAGATCGTTGCATGACCCCATGGCTTCCTCCTCTTCGACTGTTTTTTGGGGCTTGAAGAGGCAGAAGTATTTCTTGTGGCCATTCAGGGCCAGTACATAACCAGTGTAGTCACGTTCCATGAAATGCTTATCATATTGGTTTGGGATGGGGGCTGCATCTTGAGCAAATTCTAATAAGTATTCTAGCCATTCTCTGTGTTTATCTAGACTCAGGAAGGAAAAGTGCAGGCAGCTGCTCCTGTGGGAAGAAGAGAATGAGGACTCAGGGTATCTCCTGACACATCTGATAGCTGAGAAAATAAATACCCCAGTGAAACTTAAAATCATAGGAAAACGCTTTGTGTCGGGTGGGGCCTGAATGCAGAGAAACGAAGGCTTTCTGTGGGAGCCAGTGCTTCTCCAGCAGCTGCGACAACTTCAATCACCCATCCCCCCATCCCTTGCTCAGCGGAACTTACATTGGTCTTCTGGAAAACACACTAGGGCTAGAGAACAGTCAGTTTGCTGAAAGGGCTCAGAGAATAACACTGAGTTCAAGCTTTTCTGTCCAGAACCAACAGAACAGGAAGTGAAGCGGGAAAAGAGGTCCTTGTCTCAGCGGCTCAGATGTCTGGACTGGAAAGGTCACAGCCAGCATCTTGCCACACAAATAAAACCCCATAAGACCAAAGAGAAAAGTGTGCAATTTCAGTGCACCTGCCCCTCTCTCTCACACACACACACATACATGCGTACAAACACACAGGCCTACCCAGTAAATGTGTAGACCTCCAAAGCAAATTTCTGTAGTAGGCTGGTCTTGGTAGAATTCGACAGGATGAGGACCACATTCATGTGGCCTGGCCTCAGGCGTACCAAGTTACTGGTGTATGTTACATCTGTGAGTTCAGTTACCTCCACAAAGCCTTTTTTAGGAATCTTGCTGTGGAGAAATATTGAGGAGTTAAGATGCTGTCAGGATAGGGGAAAGCCATTACTTTGAAAAGGAACAAGTGAAAGAAAATGCTACGTTCTAACCAGACTAAGTATGTTATTCACTATTTCTGAGCCTAACACACTGGCAGGATGGGGATGGCCTGACTTGGTAATCCCTGAACTACAAACAGCCTTTCTGTGCTGCTTTTCTTTTTCTGTTTGAGACACGGTCTTACTCTGTTGTCCAGGCTTGAGTGCAGCAGCATGATCATGGCTCACTGCAGCCTCGACCTCCTGGCCTCAAGTGATCCTCCCACCTCAGCCTCTCAAGTAGCTGGGACCACAGGTGCCTGCCACCACATCCAGCTAATTTTATAAATTTTGTGCAGAGACAGGGTCTTGCCATGTTGCCTAAGCTAGTCTCGAATCCTGGGCTCAAGCAATCCTCCCACCTTGGTCTCCTAGTGTTAGGATTCTAGGTGTGAGCCACTGTGCCCAGCTTGATGCTGCTTTTCAGGTGCAGAAGTTGCTCTAGGACAGAATGAAGAAAACTATTGCTCAGTCTGTGTTCTTCGTTTCAGAGACCCTGGCCTCTCGCTGCTGGATGTGTGTGTGCTCAAGACTGGTCATGTCCATTGAGAGTTACAGGGACAAACCACGTCCTGCTTCTGGCTCACCTACCACTTGCCTGACATGCTTCTTTCCTTCTGCCTTCATTATGAAATCTAAGGCATCTAAACACCTAGAGGCTCTTAGTAAACACAAGTCACAGTGACTTTTCCTTGTATCCACACTTTACATGGAAGGAGGTGCAGGAGAGTTCTTCTCTACACTGTATGTTCTGGTGCTGTGTTACTAGATGCCATGATCTAGGGGTAGGCGCCGGGAGGTAAGCTTGGTGTCTTGTTAGAGAAACCTGCTGTTTTCTTTGGTGAAGCTTGGCTCCGTCTTCCCAGTCTTCTCTTGGGCTTCCTCTTTATCTGGAGGGCTTGACTCTCGCTCATCATTCGAATCACTAAAGTGAGAAAAAAGCAGTTTTACAAAAAAAGTGTCCACACCGAGCATGGAGGTGCAGTGAGAAGCCACAGGACGTTTACCTGAAAGCCTGAACGATGACTGTGCCAAAGAGGATGAAGAGGGCAGAGAAGATCAGGGACAGCAGAGGCATCATTTCCCGCCTAAAACCAAATTGGTGAACTATTAGCTCAAGTTAACCTTTCTTCTCTCTAGCTCAAAAAAAGAGAAAAATCCCAAACTAGAAATTATTCACACCCATAAACTCTTACTAATTTCAGGCAAACAGAGCTTTTCCTGGTGGGTGGTGGCGGTGGAGGGGAAGGTAGAGATTGTTTGCTCAGTGTTCTAATTCACAGATAGCTTACTCTAAAAGTCTGATTTTATAGCTCAGTATAATAGGCTATGCTTGGCCAGGCGCAGTGGCTCACATCTGTAATCCCAGCACTTTAGGAGGCCGAGGCAGGCAGATCACCTGACGTCGGGAATTCGATATCAGCCTGACCAACATGGAGAAACCCCGTTTCCACTTAAAAAAAAATTACAAAATTAGCCAGGCATGGTGGCGCATGCCTGTAATACTAGCTACTCAGGAGGCTGAGGCAGGAGAATTGCTTGAACCCAGGAGACGGAGGTTGCAGTGAGCTGAGATCATACCATTGCACTCCAGCCTTGGCAACAGGAGAAAAACTCAATCTAAAAAAAAAAAAAAAAAAAGGCTATGCTTAATAAATTCTGCATAAGGAAACAATAAAAGGAATAAGAAAGGATTTAAGGTATAAATATGGAAGAATTTTCTGATAATGTGGAATTATTTCAACTTTACTGATTTTTTTTTCTGGCCAGAATAATTCAGATGTAGCCCAGAAGGGTGGAGTAGGGAGATAAAATTGATCTTGCAAGATTTCATCTAGGACTGATGTTCTGAAATTTTATGCACCCACCAACATTCATCAAAGGCCTGCCACTTTTCAGGTGCTGTGTTGGGTGCCAGGAATCAAAACATGAATGAGATGTGGTTCTGCCTTCAGGGGCTCATGAGCTCAACAGTGGGTGGCAGTGGGTCTCCCTCTGCAGGTTATTTCACTCATTCCTTTTACATCTACACACCGGACTCCATGTGTGTCAGGCCCTGTGCCAGGCACCAGAAGATCCCTGATGAAGAGACAGTCCCAGGCTCTGCTGCCCAGAATGGTAGCCACAGCTGATCCTTTCCCAGCCAGTGGGAAAGGATCAGCCAGCCAATATAAAAAAAGGGAAGTGGCTGGGCATGGTGGCTGATGCCTATAATCCCAGCACTTTGGGAGGCCGAGGCAGGCGGATCACCTGAGATCGGGAGTTCAAGACCAGCCTGACCAACATGGAGAAACTCCATGTCTACTAAAAATACAAAATTAGCCAGGCATGGTGGTGCAAGCCTGTAATCCCAGCTACCTGGGCAACTAAGGCAGGAGAATCGCTTGAACCCGGGAGGTGGATGTTGCGGTGAGCCCAGATTGCGCCATTGTACTCCAGCCTGGGCAACAAGAGCAACACTCCGTCTCAAAAAAAGAAAAAAAAAAAAAGACAAACTGTAAACGTTCTTCCACTTGCCCCATCAAGTGTACATTGAAATTTAATAATGATGAACTCTTTTCAAAAGAAAAACAGTGACACAGTATTCACAGAGAAAAAGAAATTCAACCTAGCAATATCCCTACCAGTTGTTGTGGACTATGCTATCCCAGCAGTCTGAGATGTAGTCAGCAGCAGAGTAGAGCCATCGAAGGAGAAAAACCTACGTAGACAGAAAATGGATGATGGTCAGGACTGAACCCCAAAGGCAGAGTCCCTCTACCCTGCAACACAGTGCTGCTGCTGGACCTCTGCTCAGAGCAGAAATCTGCCACCAGCATTGTGCGCTCATGAGCCCTCCTGGCGTCCCACCCTTCTTGGTCTCGATGCTCACAGAAGCAAGTTCATCGGTCAGGTCGGGAAGCACTGCTTCAGAGGACAGAAGAGCTGGATCTTTACGCAGCTGGTCGAGATAACCTAAGAGGATGAATTTATCACTCTCACTCCCAGTCCAAGGGTCTTCTAGGGTTTTATACACCACCCTTCCCGCTGTGTTGCGTCTTTCTAAGATAGACACCTGGAAGAAAAGGAGAGAAAAACCTCAGAAGTTTCAGAAGCATGATTAAATTACAGTTGTTTGTTTTTTGAGATGGAATCTCACTCTTGTCTCCTGGCTGGAGTACAACAGCGTGATCTCGGCTCACTGCAACCTCCGCCTCCCAGGTTCAAGCAAGTCTCCTGCCCCAGCCTCCCTAGTCGCTGGGATTACAGGTGTGCACCACCACGGCCAGCTAATTTTTGTATTTTTAGTAGAGATTGGGTTACATCATGTCGGCCAGGCTGCTCTCAAACTCCTGACCTCAGGTAATCCACCCGCCTTGGCCTCCCAAAGTGCTGGGATTACAGGCGTGAGCCATCACGCCCAGCCACAGTTGTTGTTTTAGGGAGGATGGAAAAAAGGACCCAGTGAAGTCAGCAATAGAATTAAACACAAATATTGATGATTCTAAAATATTTGCAACAGACCTAAATCTTTCTTACAAAAGAAGTAACTTTTTTTTTTTTTGAGACAGTCTCACCCTGTCACCCAGGCTGCAGTGCCAGTGGTATCATCTTGACTCACTGCAACTTCTGCCTCCTGGGTTCAAGCAATTATTGTGCCTCAGCCTCCTGAGTAGCTGGGACTACAGGCATGCACCATCACACTGGCTAATTTTTGTATTTTTAGTAGAGATGGGTTTTCACAATATTGATTAGGCTGGTCTTGAACTCCTAGCCTCAAGTGATTCACCCACCTCGGCCGCCCAAAGTGCTGGGATTGTGTGAGCTACCACACTTGGCCCAAGAAACAACTTTTATGGTGACTTTCCTAAGCTTTTCTTAAAAGTTAAAGCTCTTTTTTTTCTCAATAGATTTTGTTCTATAATCTTTGACTTAATATTAAGGGAAATCTTTGTTTTTAGAGAGATTTTCCAATTATTGCCAAAATGATGGAAAAGTCAGAGAAGAATTTGTTTCTGTAGGGAGTGATAACTATGGTGGGGAAAGGTAGGAGAGATCAACCAGGAGAAAGTGAAAGAGGCAGAATTTTCTAGAGCACATTACTGGTGGCCTAAAGAGTTGGAAAATCTAGGATCTAGGATGCTGCAAGACCAGACTTGCCATAGTTAAAAACTGGTGAAAAGGACTGGTGACCTTTAACATTTACTGATAGAAAAGATGATTTCTGTGAAGGCCTGAGGCTAACATACAGAATGTAAACAGACCAGGTCAAAAACTGTTTTAAGAGCAGGCTTTCAGCTGGGGGCGGTGGCTCATGTAATCCCAGCACTTTGGGAGGCTGAGGCGGGTGGACTGCTTGAGCTCAGGAGTTTGAGACCAACCTGGGCAACGTGGCGAAATCTTATCTCTACAAAAAATACAAAAAATTAGCCAGGTGTCGTGGTGTATGCCTGTAGTCCCAGCTATTTGGAAGGCTGAGGTGTGAGGATCACTTGAGCCTGGGAGGTTGACGCAACAGTGAGCTGAGATCATGTCACTATACCCCAGCCTGGGAGAGAGAGTGAGAACCTGTCTCAAAAGAAAAAGAAAAAAAAAAAAAGAAAAGAAAAGAAGGCCGGGCGTGGTGGTTCTCGCCTGTAATCCCAGCACTTTGGGAAGACGAGGCGGGCAGATCACGAGGTCAAGAGATCAAGACCATCCTGGCCAACATGGTGAAACCCCGTCTCTACCAAAAGTACAAAAAATTGGCTGGGCGTGGTGGTGGGTGCCTGTAGTCCCAGCTACTTGGGAGGCTGAGGCAGGAGAATGGCTTGAAACCAGAAAATAGAAGTTGCAGTGAGCCAGGATCGCACCACTGCACTCCAGCCTGGCGACAGAGCGAGACTCTGTCTCAAAAAAAAAAAAAAAAAAAGAAAGAAAGAAAAAGAAAAAGACAAAAAAAGAGTAGGCTTTGAAAATAGCCTTCAGAGTTCCAGATTTCCTAGAATCTGTATTCAACACTCCCAAGGAGGAAGGAAACAGAGTCAAGTGCCACATGCTTGTGAAGAGCCTGGGATGAGGGGAGACTCTGTGGCTCACCGCTGATTTCCCTTGAAACACCTCACTGTCTGGTAGTAAGGTGTTGGCAAACTCCTGCTGCCGATTGCTGTAGACATGCACAAATCTCACTGTGTCTTGTGTGTTTGCCAGGGCAAAGGACAGGAAAGCCTCAAAGGGTTTGCTCAACTTGGTAGTCTCAGCAGTCAGTAAAACCACACAGTACCTGCACAACAACAAAAAGAGAAAGCTTTATAACCAACCCAAGGGCAGGGCCAGCACTCATAATGGCAAGTGAAGGTGAAGAGGAGCTCATCTTACAGAAGTGAATACTCTGTGCCCAGTGAAAGCTGACATCTCTAACTAAGGGAAGATTTCCAAGCCATTAACAAACTGTTTCTTTTCCCAATCTATGATGTTTTTCCCCAAACCAAACTTCTTTACCTCATTTAGGAATTTTTAAATTTTATATATAACATATGAAATTATATACAATTTTGTTTATATTGTCCAGGCTGGTCTTGAACTCCTGCCCTCAAGCAATCCTCCTACCTCAGGCTCCCAAAGTGTTGGGATTATAGGCATGAGCCACTGTGCCTGGAAGGAATTTCTTTTAAGGGATTGGTCACTGAATCTCTGATGTAGTAAGGCCTTTTATTTTTTGAGGTGGAGTCTTGCTCTGTTGTCCAGGCTGGAGTGCAGTGGTGCTATCTCAGCTCATTGTAACTCTGCCTCCTGAGTTAAAATGACTCTGCTTCAGCCTCCCAAGTAGCTGGGATTACAGGCGTGTACCACCTCACCCACAGCTAGTTTTTGTATTTTTAGTAGAGACGAGTTTTCACTATGTTGGCCAGGCTGGTCTTGAACTCCTGACCTCAAGTGATCCACCCACCCTGGCCCCACGAGTGCGTGAGCCACTGCTCCTAATCAGCAGGGCTTTTTAGAAACTGTTCGTCCTAGTTCTTCCACTACAGGGAGGGCTGGTCAAATCTCTCTCAGGCCAGGGTCCACTGAGCATCATTCTGAAGGGCTTCTTTTGCAAAGTTCCAATGGAAAGTTTAGCTATTCATTCTCCCAAAAATATTTACTGAGCACTTAGTATATGCCAGGTAAGATATTCTTGCCCTCGTGGAGCTTATATTCCAGTGGGGAAGATAGAAAACAAATAAAAACAGATACATGATGACAGGTACCAACAAGTGCTATTTAAAAAAAAAAAAGATGAAGAATAGGGGCCAGAGAGAGGCCAGAGGGGGTGGAAGTCACTATCTAACAGACAGGTTGGTCAGGGAAATGCCAACTGAGAAGGTGACACTGTCATGAGAGGAAATGGGGTCAAAGCATCCCAGGACAGAGAGAACTCCAAGTGCAAAGACCCCAGGATAGAGAGTGACTGGATCTGATTCACACTTTTTTTTTTTTTTTTGAGATGGAGTCACACTCTGTTGCCCAGGCTGGAGTGCAATGGTACGATCTCAGCTCACTGCAACCTCCGCCTCCCAGGTTCAAGTGATTCTCCTGCCTCAGCCTCCTGAGTAGCTGGGATTATAGGTATGTGTCACCATGCCTGGCTAATTTTTGTATTTTTAGTAGAGACGGGGGGACAGGATTTCACCATCTTGGCCAGGCTGGTCTCGAACTCCTCACCTTGTGATCCACCCACCTCGGCCTCCCAAAGTTCTGGGATTACAGGTGAAAGCCACTGTGCCCGGCCCTGATTTGCACTTTCAAAGATTACTGGCTGATGTGTGGACACCTGCCTGGAGAGTACAAGAGTGGAATGGAGCAGAGAGACTAGTTAGAAGGCTGCAGGGGGTCTCGCTGGGAGATGATGGTGGCTTGTTCAAGGGTAGTGATCAAAAAAAAAAATTTAAGGCTGGGCATGGTGGCTCATGCCTGTAATCCCAGCACTTTGGGAGGCCAAGGCAGGTGGATCACCTGAGGTCGGGAGTTCGAGACCAGCCTGACCAACGTGGAGAAACCCAGTCTCTACTAAAAATTAGCTGGGCATGGTGGTACATGCCTGTAATCCCAGCTACTAAGGAGGCTGAGGCAGGAGAATCGCTTGAATCCAGGAGGCGGAGGTTGCAGTGAGCCAAGATTGCGCCACTGCACTCTAGCCTGGGCAACAAGAGCGAAACTCCGTCTCAAAAAAAGAATAAAAAGTGAGAAGTGTGTGGATTTGGGATATTTTTTGAAGGCTGCGTAAACAATCCTTACAGTCAAGGATATTCTTTTTTTATATTTAAGTCATTTTTTTCTTTGCTCTTAAGACTATAAAGGAATCTGAAAAGCCTAGAAACACAGGGAAATTATTTATGTTTCATATTTTCAAATAACATGATCGATACTTTTTCCTTCTATATCCAGATACCTTTTACAGATGAAACAGCCCTAAATTTAAAGCCACTGACTCATTCACCTGAGAAGGTATGATGAATATATTCCTCGAATTTCTAGACTTTTAAGACACTTGGTATAGTAACTCTTCATACTTCATTGAATACATGTATGTATTCAATATACATACATGTATGTATTCAATATACACACATGTATTCAATAAAATATGAAGATTCCCACTAATTCCCTTCCTGATTCCCACAAATCCATTTTCTCAGTACTCTGTACTTCTGTACTGTTTAATCATTATCCTTGCTCCTTCCCAAGACCTCTGAAGACTCACCCTGAGTGGAATGCTCTGGTGGGGATAATAACTCTTCCATATTCTGTGCTTCTGTAAAGTGACCCCGTAACTCCCGGACTCCTGGCTAAACTGTGCTCATCCTTCAGGTCTGAGCTGAAGTGTTACGTCTTAGGGAAATCTTCTCTGACCACCAGGACAGGCTGGCACATCCAACAATTTGGTGCTAAGGTGCCCTGGACTAATACCTCCCATTACCATCATAGTTACTTATTAGTATTTGTTAAACGAAGAGTAAGTTCTCACTGTTACAGGGCAGATGTCCAGTTACCCTATAGTAAAATGCAACATGATCCTTCTATTGTAATAACAAGCAGAGGCAAAGCCTTGAGTCCTTACTTCCTCTGTCGGTGAGACCGTTTCACAGGGCAGAGTTCATGGAACAACTTCTGGCTGGTGAGCCTGGCTGCCAATAGATACTTGTTTTGGGCGATAAAGTCATCAATGATTTGCTTCTTCATACCTCGGGCCTAGAGAAAAACCAAGAAGCAGCTAGATTTTATGCAGTGTTCTTAATGCAAGTAGATGGGCTTTACTTACCAGCTTAATAAAAATGTGGCTGGCCTTGACTAAAGTAATATAACCAAACAAGACAGACCTGTTTGAGCAAATAAACATGTGGTCATCTATTTCAGCCATGCAGGGCTGAACGCAACGATGCAGATATTTCAGGTCAAAGGGAAAGTCAAGTACACTTCCCACTGAAAAATTTTTATATACTGTTTTATGCTGACAAATTAAAAAAGTCAACAATGGCCAGATGTGGTGGCTCACATCTGTAATCCAGCACTTTGGGAGGCCGAGGTGGGTGGATCATGAGGTAAGGAGTTTGAGACCAGCCCGGCCAACACAGTGAAACCCTGTCTCTACTAAAAATACAAAAATTAGCCACGCATGGTGGCGCATGCCTGCAGTCCCAGCTACTTGGGAGGCTGAAGCAAGACAATCGCTTGAACCCAGGAGGCGGAGGTTGCAGTGAGGCGAGATTGCGCCATTGCACTCCAGCCTGGGCAACAGAACGAGACTCCATCTCAAATAAAAACAAAAACAAAAAGTCAGTCATTTTGAATTTTAGGCAAATTTATTTCCATTCAAGATTTGTAGCAAACTGAGCAATTAAAAATAAATCCCAAAGCAACAATGTTACAAAGTATAAAAGGCAGATTACAAAACTGTATGACCATTTTATTACTAATTTTCACACATTTCAAAGGATTTAAATCACTGACAGCAGGTATTCTGACCACAAGGTAATTAACCTAGAATTCCATATAAAATGCAAACCAGAAATGTAAACATTTCCCTTTACGTTTGGAAATTAAGAAACACGTCCAGATATGGAGGCTCATTCCTCTAATCCAAATGCTTTGGGAGGCTGAGGCAGGGGGAGCCCTTGAACCCAAGAGTTACAGACCAGCCTGTGCAACACAGAGAGATCCCATCTCTACAAAAAATTAAAAACAAACAAAAGGCCGGGCACAGTGGCTCACTCCTATGATCACAGCACTTTGGGAGGCCGAGGCAGGAGGACTGCCTGAGCTTAGGAGACCTTGACTCTACTAAAAGTAAAAAAATTAGCCAGGCATGGTGGTGCATGCCTGCAATCTCAGCTACCTGGGAGATGGCGATGGGAAGATTGCTTGAGCCCAAGAGTTAGAGACTGCAGTGAGCTAGGATCGCACCACTGCACTCTAGCCTGGGTGACAGACTGAGACCCTGTCTCAAAAAAAAAAAAAAAAAAGGCTGGGCACAGTGGCTCATCCCTTTAATCCCAGCACTTTGGGAGGCCAAGGTGGGTGTATCACTTGAGGTCAGGAGTTCGAGACCAGCCTGGCCATCATGGTAAAACCCTGTCTCTACTAAAAGTACAAAAATTAGCCATGTGTGGCCTTAGTCCCAGCTACTTAGGAGGCTGAGGCAGGAGGACTGCTTGAGCCGGGGAGGCAGAAGTTGTAGTGAGATGAGCCTGGGTGATGGGAGTGAAACCCTGTCTCAGAAAAGAAAGAAACAAAAAGGAAAAAAAAGTTAGCTGGGCATGGTGGCATGTGCCTATAGTCCCAGCTACTTGGGAGGCTGAGGTGTGAGGATCACTTGAGCACAGGAGGCCAAGGGGGCTGTGAGCCAAGATGACACCACTACACTCCAGCCTGGGTGACAGAGCAAGACTGTCTCAAAAAAACAAAACAAAACAAAACAAAATCCGAGAACAAGAAAGCCTATCAGATATTACAAAATATTTGGAACTCTAATGACTAGTGAAAAATACTATTTATAAGAACTCTGAGATACAAATAAAGTAGTACTTGAAGGGGAACTTTATAGTTAATAGAAAAGAAGTTAATAAACATCTCTGTCAGAAAGTCAACAACAGCAAAAATACAAAAGTAGAAAGGAAATAATACAGATAAAAATAGAAATTAATGAAACAAGGAATGAATATATTAATATAAGAAGAAGAATTGGCCAGGCACAGTGGCTCATAACTATAATCCCAGCACTCTGGGAGGCTGAGGTGGGTAGATCACCTGAGGTCAAGACATAGAGACCATCCTGGACAACATGGTGAAAAGCCGTCTCTACTAAAAATATAAATATTAGCTGGGCGTGATGGCATGCATCTGTAGTCCCAGCTACTCGGGAGGATGAGGCAGGAGAATTGCTTGAACCTGGGAGGTAGAGGCTGCAGTGAGCTGAGATCGTGCCATTGTACTCCAGACTGGGTAACAGAGCAAGACTCTGTCTTTTAAAAAAAAAAAAAAAATCAATTGAATTACTTATACCAGCAAACAGAAAAATCAATAAAAAGATATTGTTTTCATTCTTTTTTCTTTTTTTTTTTTTAAATTAAAAAAAAAAAGACAAGGTCTCATGACGTTGCCCAGGCTGGTCTCGAACTCCTGAACTCAAGTGATCCTCCTACCTCGGCCTCCAAAAGTGCTAGGGTGAGCCACTGCACCCAGTCCCTTTACATTCTTTTTTTTTTTTTTGAGATGGAGTTTCACTCTTGTTGTCCAGGCTGGAGTGCAATGGCCGTGATCTCCGCTAACTGCAACATCCACCTCCCGGTTCAAGCAATTCTCCTGCCTCAGCCTCCTGAGTAGCTAGGATTACAGGCATGCGCCACCATGCCCAGCTAATTTTTGCAGTTTTAGCAGAGACAGGGTTTCACCATGTTAGTCAAGCTGGTCTCCAACTCCTGACCTCAGCTGATCCACCAGCCTCAGCCTCCCAAAGTGTTGGGATTACACGCGTGAGCCACCACGCCTAGCCAGCCTTATATATATATTTTTTTGAGATGGAGTTTAGCTCTTGTTGCCCAGACTGGAGTGCAATGGTGCAATCTTGTGGCAGTAGGTTTTTTGGGTTTGTTTGTTTTGATGGAAGTTGACAGAATTTAAAATGTATACAAAAAGTACAGAAGACCAACAGCTAAGATGTTTTTGAAGAAAAAACCATTTCCCCAAATCTAAAAAACAAAGTGAGATTTGTTCTATCAGATATCATTTAAATACTTAAATATAAAAGGCAAAGCTATACAGCTTTTAGAAGCTCTATGAGAAGAATATCTTCATGATTTTGATGTAAGGAAAGCATATCTTAAATAGAAACAAGAGCCAATCACAAAGGAAAGTATGGATACAAATGACTATATTAAAAGAACTTATGTTCGTCAAAAAGACACAAAATACAAGAACATATTCATAGCATCATTATTCACATAACCAAAAACTGGAAAAATTGTCAACAACAGAATGGACAAACACACTGTAGCCTATTCCTATCATGCAATTTTCTTTTCTTTTCTTTTCTTTTTTTTTTTGAAACAGGGTCTTTCTCTGTTGTCCAGGTTGTAATGCAGTGACAAGAACATGGCTCACTGTAGCCTCGACCTTCCGGGCTCAGGCAATCCTCCTGCCTCAGCCCCCCAAGTAGCTGGGACTTCAGGTGTGTATCACCACTCCCTTTTGTATTTTTGGTAGAGACGAGGTTTTGTCATGTTGCCCAGTCTAGTCTCGACTTCCTGGGCTCAAGTGATCTGCCCGCCTCGACCACACAGAGTGCTGAGATTACAGGTGTGAGACACTGCCTGGTCATGCAGTTTTCAACGAGAATGAATATTAAGTTTCACATAATGACACGTATGAATCTCAAAAACATAATTAATAAAATTAATACTTCTTACTGCTTCATCAAGGATACAAAGTGAGGCCCGGCACAGTGGCTCATGCCTGTAATCCCAGCACTTTGAGAGACTGAGGTGGGTAGATCACTTGAGGTCAGGAATTCAAGAACAGCCTGGCCAACATGGTGAAACCCTATCTCTACTAAAAATACAAAAATTAGCCAGGCGTGGTGGCAGGCACCTGTAATCCCCAGCAACTCAGGAGGCTGAGGCAGGAGAATCACTTAAACCTGGGAGGCAGAGGTTGCAGTGAGCTGAGACTGTGCCACTGTACTCTAGCTTGGGCGACAGGGCAAGACTCCGTCTCAAAAAAACAAAACAAAACCAAAGATACAAAGTGAATCTAGTGTTGCTTGTTTTTGCTGCAAGTGCTTGCGGGGGGTGAAGCACACAATGATGGCAGGAGGCCTGGTGCCCTGCCTCGATTCATGCACTGGTGTCAGCAGCTTCAGCCACTATTGCTTTGGTACCATTGGTACAAATGTCAACACAGTGAAAAAGACAAATCGTGTCTTGGTATTATGATCCCACAGGCTTCCTCTTGAAGGATCTTTGGGAACCCCCGGGGGTCTATGAACCACATTCTAAAAACTGCTGTCCTTGAGAACTCTGTGCTTAGGTAATGATATTCATTGCAACACTATTCCTCAAAACCCTCAATGTCCATCAACAGAAGAATGAATCAATAAATTATAATGGCCATAAATACCATATAGGAATGAAAACAAATTACCTAGAGCAATAGGAAACCACTGGTGCTACTAGTGGTCATTAAGCCACCTGCTGCTGGGAAAATTGAGTTTGTTAAGCGTACACTTGACACTCACAAAGGGCAGGTTGGTAAAGCAGCCATTCTACCAGTAATTTTGTAAATGCATTTGATTTACAATTTTCCCCAGGGGATAAATGAATATAACTCTCAAAAGTATAAACTGTTACTAAAAACCAGTTTAGGAAATCCTCATCCATTGACCCTGGATTGAGATTAGCTTCTCTTTTCTATTCAGCCACTGACATTTGTTTTTTTCCTGTCCCGCAGCCCCTTCTCATCTCCATCAGGCACCCCCTTGTGCTGGTGGCTGTCCGGAGTTTTGTCTTGGCCTCCTTTACATATAGCAGTCGTTCCTTAACTGCAGAGGATACATTCTAAGACCCCCAGTGGGTGCTTGAAACAACATAGTACTGTACTCTATAGATACTATGTTTTTTTCCTATATACACATACCTATGATAAAGTTTATCAATTAGACACAGCAAGAGATTACCAACAATAACTAACATTAGAATAGAACAGTTCTAACAAGACACTGTAATAAAGTTATGTGAACACAGTCCTCCTCGCTCAAAACATCTTATTGTACTGTACTTGCCTGTGTTTTGGACTTCATTGACTGTGGGTAACTGAAACCTCGAAAGGCGAATAAGGGGATAAGTGGGGGTGGATCAGGGAGACTACAGTATTATGCCGGGAAGATCTTACCCTATTCAGGACTTCAACCACTAACCATTTACTGATGATTCACCAGCTTTTATCCCCAGCCTACATGCCTTTCTTAAGATCTCGACTCCTGTACCCAACTGTAAAAACGGCTTCTCCCCTTCTATTTCCTACAGGCAGCTCTGATTCAATATGTCCACAGGCAGAGTTATCATCTTCCTAAACCTGCTCTTTCTTTATGATCCACTTTCCCATCTGGTGTCCATGGTTTCAGGTACTCTTCTCCTATGTTCATAGGACACTGGGCTGCCATTAGAGTGGATGGTTAGGTCTCTCTCCTCCCGACTGAGATGATTGAGGGCAAAGACTAACTCTGGATGTCAGAGCTGGCTCTGTGTTTGCTATACAGCAGGCAGGCAATGAAATGTTTATTGAATGAATGAAATAAAGAATTTTATAGAACTTCTTTCTAGCCTCCCTTAGGAGGACAGTCAAAATGACCTTGTATATAAAATATGTTCATTATAGGGATTTTGGAAAACACAAAAATTAAAATGATATATAATTTTACCATCAAGAGATCATCATTACTAATGCTTTCCAGTATTTTTTTTCTTTTTTCACTTCTTATGAGAACATTGGTACCAGTATTTCCAGTTCTTCCTATGCATACACAGGCATTCATGTTATACAATTGAGATCAGTGTTCAAATTGTATAAACAATTTTGCATCCTGCTTGCTTTTTAACATTATGCAATGAAAATTATCCCTATCATGAAGTATTCATTTTTTTTTTTTTGAGACGAATTTTCGCTCTTGTCCCCCAGGCTGGAGTTCAATGGAGTGATGTCAGCTCACTGCAACCTCTGTCTCCCGGGTTCAAGCCATTTTCCTGCCTCAGCCCCTGAGGAGCTGGGATTACAGGTGCCTGCCACCATGCCTGGCTAATTTTTACATTTTTAGTAGAGACAGGGTTTCACCATGTTGGCCAGGCTGGTCTCGAACTCCTGACCTCAGGTGATCCACCCGCCTTGGCCTCCCAAAGTGCTGGGATTACAGGTGTGAGCCACTGTCGTTGGCCCATGAAGTTCTCTTGAAATTGTCATTTTAAATGGCTCTATAATATTCCCTTCATGGGATGTACTAATAATTATCCTACTTATCCTACTGTTGGATATTTACATTCCCCCCCTCCCCGATTTTCACATATTATGAAAATTACTTAACATCTTTAGATGGAAGTCTTTGAATTCCTATTCCTTTAGCATAGATTCCTGAGGTTGGCGTGGTGGCTCATGCCTGTAATCTCAGCACTTTGGGAGGCCAAGGCAGGTGGATCACCTGAGGTCAGGAGTTCGAGACCAGCCTGACCAACATAGAGAAACCCTGTCTCTACTAAAAAGTACAAAATTAGCTAGGCGTGGTGGTGCATGCCTGTAATTCCAGCTACTTGGGAGGCTGAGGCAGGAGAATCACCTGAACCCAGGAGGCGGAGTCTGCGGTGAGCTGAAACTGCACCATTGCACTCCAGCTTGGTCAACCAGAGTGAAACTCTATCTAAAAAAAAAAAAAAGGAAAGAAAAAAGTACAGGTTCCTGAAAGACAGTCTCACCTCCCTTAGGCCTTTGTTTAAGCTCTCAATGAGGGACTTCTAGGCCATTCTACCACATAACTGCAACCCTTCTCTCCTAATACTCCACATTCCTCTTTCCTGCTTTGTCTTTCTCCTTATCACTTATCACTATATAATAAATGATAACAGACTATGTTATACTGTTGGTCTGTCTATCCCAGCAGGACACAGGACAGGGAATTCTGTTGATCTTACTCAGTGCTGTGACCCTACAATTGGAAGACTGTGTTTGGCACACAATTTCATGAATTTAAGTGATTAATACAATATTACCAAATTCCTTTTCTGAAAACCTACTTCCTCCAGGAAGATAGTACTTATTTCTCTACACCCTCAATAGTACTATTTTAACTTAGAAAATCTTTGACAATTTGATGGGTGAAAACGGTTAATGTTCTCTGATTACTCATGAGATTTAATTTTTTTTTTTTTTTTTTTGAGACGGAGTCTTGCTCTGTTGATCTCGGCTCACTGCAACCTCTGCTTCCTGGGTTCAAGTGATTCTCCTGCCTCAGCCTCCTGAGTAGCTGGGACTACAGGCAAGCACCACCACACCTAGCTAATTTTTTTTTGTATTTTTAGTGGAGACACGGTTTCACCGAGTTGGCCAGGATGTCGTGATCTGCCCGCCTCGGCCTCCCAAAGTGCTGGGATTATAGGCATCAGCCCCCGAGCCCGGCCTGAGATTTAATTTTAAAAAATGTTTATTAGTCATTTGAATCTCTTCTCAGAATTTTGTGTTGATTTTCTTGATTAAAAGCTCTTTAGAAATTAAAAATATCAATATTTTAATATTTGTTGTATCTCCCCAGTTTTTAAACTTTACATTTAAAAGTATTTACATAAAAATATACAACTTATTTTCCAAGATTTTTTTCCCCAATGCTTTTTAACCCTTTTCCACCTTAAGATCAGATAAGTATTCATCTGTACATTCTCAGTTTGTCGTTTCTTCTTACTCCTTTTTATTATTGTTTTGCATTTAACTTTTAAATTCATTTTGGAAAAAGATTGTTGGTTTTCCAACAGAAGCCCTTTAAAGGTCTTAAAAATTTAAAATTTTTACAATTAAAAATGTTTACAGCATTTTTATTTGTAAAATAGTACCAAGTTAGAGAAAAAAAATCATTTAAAAATTTTGTGCATCTGAAGGAAGAGATTGAAAACTAATTGATCCTTTCCTTCGCCCACTTTGTTCAATTTTGCTGTTTATTTACACAAAATCTTGGGATAAAATGTGAAGAAAATCTTAAAGCAAGGTGACCATCACATACCTGGATAACATCAGCAGGCTTGTTTATATGTTCTTTAAAGATCAAGAGAGTGGGGGCATAGACGTTGATGTTGTACTGCCTCGTCATCTCTTCCGTCCCTCTGAAACCCACGTGTACATATCCAAATGATAAATAATCTTTGTATGCAAAAGCAGTCAACTGTTAGGGCATAATAGAGAGAAAGAAAATAAAACTACAGCAAAGATGTAAATTACAAATCAAGCAGGGCTTTTTCACATCACTGAGCAGACAGACACATGCCAACTTATACAGCTCTACTAGGTCTTCCATATCCTTGTATACTTCCAGGATTTCTATGGTGTTCCATGTGCAAAAACTGTACCAAGAAGTAAATACAAACAATCCTTTCTTCTTTTTCATAGTTAAGGCAAAATAATCATCTTCTTGAAATCTGTACTGGTCAGGAGGCATGAGTTTGGGGATTACCCGTACTGTAATTAGGTTAAGATTGGCAGTGACCATGCCACTGATTAGGACACCTTCCTCTCCCATCTCATGTCACAGTGACATGAGAGGTAGTGGGGAGTATAGGTAGGCTGGGAGTGTAGTGGGGGCATCATTCAGAGGGCAGGTCTGAAGTCAATGGGAATTGCATTCACCATGCTGTAGTGAGAACTTGGGTAGATTACATGACCGCTCTAACCCTCATGATCTTGGTCTATGAAACAGGGATAGTGGCCAGACATGGTGGCTCATGCCTTTAATCCCAGCACTTTGAGAGACCAAGGCAGGCAGATCACTTGAGGTCAGCAGTTAGAGATCAGCCTGGTCAACATGGTGAAAGCCCGTCTCTACTAAAATACAAAAATTAGCCAGGTGGGGTGGTGTGTGCCTGTAGTCCCAGCTACTCGGGAGGCAGAGGTGAAAGAATCGCTTGAATTGGGGAGGCGAAGGTTTCAGTGAGCCTAGATCACGATGCTGCCCACCAGCATGGGCGACAAAGTGAGACTTAGTCTCAAAAAAAAAAAAAAAAAAAAAAAGAAAAAGAAAAAGAGGGATAGTATCTCTATCACTGGGTTTTTCTGAGGATTAAATGATATGTGCATAGAAAGCACTAGCACAGTAACTGGCATCAGTAGGCGCTCAATGTATGATGGTTAAGTAAAATTTCTGGTCTTCAAACATTTCTCACGGAATAAACTGTTTCTTACAATAAAGACAAATAGGCTATAAGTTCCAACTCAGAGATTATACTTTCTGCTTAAAAAAAAAGAAAAAAGAAAGGAAAGGAAGAGAAAAGAAAAGAAAGAAAAGAAAAGAAGAGAAGAGAAAAGAAGAGAAAAGAAAAGAAAAGAAAAGAAAAGAAACCATTACCCCAGCATAGAGAGTACCTTGTATAACAGTGGCACAACGGGCATTTGGTCAAACAGAAGAACATGAGGCTTATTCTCTTGTTGCCAGCCAGAGAGGAATCTGACATAATTTTTATTTGTAACCTTAAATTGAAAATAGAATGTTAGTCTCAATATTTAACAATTGTATCATACTCCAGTCAGGAGAAAATAAATCAAATAAGTATAAAAGATTACAAAAAAATAAAAATGCAGATAACTAACCTTTTTGTCTTCATTTGGCCAAAACTATTAAAAGACTGGAGATATTGATTTCATATTTTAACTCTTACAGACTAAAATCATAATCTTGTCTGAAACAATTAGTGACCATATTATAAAAATTGAACTTCCAGAATCGGTTCTTGCTTAATTACAGAGTATACTTCTTAATCTACTAGCCAGCAGAAGATAATGCAACACTGGCCCTTTTAATACCTACCTACCTACCTATCAATCAATCAATCATCTATCTGTCTATCACGCCTAAGTCTCCTAGCTTGCCCCTCATCCCTTTTTTTCTGAGACAGGGTCTTGCTCTGTTGCCCAGGCTAGAGGGCAATGGCATGACCATGGCTCATTGCACCTTCAACCTCCCAAACCTCCCAGGGTCAATCCCCTCACCTCAGCCTCCTGAATAGCTGGGACTACAGGCACATAGCACCATGCCTGGCTAAATTTTGTATTTTTTGTAGAGATCACGTCTCAGTAAGTTGCCCAGGCTGCTCTTGAACTTCTGGACTCAAGCAATCCTCACACCTCAGCCTCCCAAAGTGCTGGGATTACAGGCATGAGCCACCACTCTAGGCCAGCTTGCTCTTTTTAAATGGTTTAAATAAAAATAAGGTGATCCACCCCCTCTATGCATTATATAATTTCATTTATTGTTATCTGAATTGCTACTTTCCCCCGTTGACATCTTAAAATATTCCTACTGAGAGAACAAATTAAAAACATGAATAAATTTTCTAGCTAGAAATTTTTCATAGTCGTTAAAAAAAGTTGCTTCCCATACTGCATCTAGAATGATTTATATAAAATCCACATTTGATCATTTCACTCCTCTGCTCAAAACACTACAATAGCTCATCACCTGCAGGCCAAGGCTCAAGTTCCTTCGAGGGGCATGGAGGTGCTCTGAGGCCCTCACAGGGAGATTCCTGATAACCTTTCTAAACCCCTCCTCTGCTGCTCACCAATGAACACTTCTTACAAAGCAGGCTATTTCATGTCTCCAGATTTCTGCCTGCCTGCAACTCACTCCCTCCTTCTCTCTCCTCACCTAGGAAACCCAGTCCAAGGGTCACTTCTGCCAGGAAGCCTTTCCCAACTCATTAGGATGGACTCCAACATACTGGAAATAACCACCCATGAGCTTGGGAGCTGCTTGAAATGGCCACTTAACCTATGCCAGGCACAGAATAGATATTTTATATAAATGTTTGAGGATCCATCAGACAATCTATCATCATTTTTTAGGAGCCTACAATACTCTGTGACAGTTAACTCCAACAAATATTTCTTCTATAGATAATGATCCCAGCAGGACAGTCTAGGGATAGTAGATGCAGAAATATGATGAAAATTTTTTATGTTCACTCTCCCTGGTATTGTTAAAAGAATGAATTATTTAAAGCAAAATGAGAGTCCTTTCCTAATTACTTTGATCCCTAACTTAAGATATTGAAAAAAATACATTAGATGCTTAAATATGGAAATTATAAACTAATGTAAACTTTGTCTGGCTTCTTCAATCTTTTCTTTGTGAAATTCATTCATATTATTGTCGCTGTAAGTTTCTAAAGTTTCAAAAATAATATTTGATTTCATGGAATCTGGCATTTTCCATAGACATGATCATTAAACATATAACCAAATATAATTAAATTTGAATAAAGACAAATATCTTCACATGAACAAATTTATGAGCTGGAAAGAAATCCCTAATTCTTGGCTGGGCGAGGTGGCTCATGCATGTCATCCCAGCACTTCGGGAGGCCGAGGTGGGTGGATCACCTGAGGTCAGGAGTTCCAAGACCAGCCTGGCCAACATGGCAAAATCCCGTCTCTACTAAATATACAAAAATTAGCCAGGCATAGTGGCAGGCACCACTAATCCCAGCTACTGGGAGGCTGAGGCAGGAGAATCACTTGAGCCTAGGAGGTGGAGGTTGCAGTGAGGGCAACACAGTTGCCCAAGATCGTGCCCAAGATTGTGCCAAGAGCGAGACTCCATCTCAAAAAGAAAAGAAAAGAAATTCCTGACACTTTCTACCATGTGATCTAATTTTTTTGTTTAGAAAATAGGCACTGTCATTTTAGGCTCAAATTCCCCTGACAGTGTAAGATCTACAAGATGGTTATTAAGAGGAATTAATTCTTTCAGTCTCTGTACTTCATCTGTTTCAATTTTTAGTCTCCTACAGACTTCACTTAAGTGATTTTGTTTGAGTAATTAATTAATTAATATGTCTTGCCTTCCTAATAATGAAATTCAGGTTTGAGAGGACTACAGATAATGTTCTGGGCAATTAGCAGTCCTATGTGCCTCTTAAACCACTTCTTAGCCATGTTTTCCTTGACAGATACTTACTCTCTCCACCAAGTTCCCTGGAAGAAGACTTTCTACAAATTGTCGCAGATTCTCACGGACAACTGCATTGTGGAAGAAGGAGATTTTCCCATTAATGATTCCCAAGATAGAGGGCGTGCTGTGTGCCCCTAGGTGATGGGCCAGGCGTCTCTCATACCCAGCATGGACCACGCCAATTCCTACACCTGAAAAGAATGGAAGATACAAGTGAAGCCTTTTTATGTCTCCATTGCAGCCGGAAAAAGTGCTAAGTAATTTTTTGGTGTGAAATTGAAATCCCGACCTCATAGAAGATGTCCTTCCTAATAGACTGTCTGGCATTCTTTCACTGCTGGAATTCTAGATTGGCTCAGTTTTTCTGAAGAGCAATGTGGCAATACGTAAGAAAAGTTACAAATGCGTGTGTGTGTATGTGTGGGTATACATATACATAAACTGGGATCATCTGATACTTATTTCACTTAATACTTGAATAGCTTTTCTTGTTCTTTCTTTCAACCAATAGATTTAGAGGGCCAGTTGCTGCTACCACTGGAGACACATTCAATATTAAAGGCCCATAAATGTACATTTTCTTTTGGATGTCTACCAGATTTTTTGGCTTAACATTTCCAAAAACGAACCCCTGATCCCCTCCCACAGACCTGTCCCACCCACACCTTTGCCATTTCAGTTGATGACGGCTCCATCCTTCCAGTTACTCGGGCCAAAAACCATCTTCGGCTTCTCTTATCAGTCGCACCCACATCCAATCTGTCAGCAAGTCTTGTTGGTTTTCTCTTCAGAATATGTCCAGAATTCAACTGTTTTTCATCACTTTCATTATATGCCCTGCTCTGAGTCATCATTATCTCTCCTGCCTATGTTGCTGTAATAATATCCTAAATGCTCTCCCCCTATTTCTCCATGTCTCCTGACAGTCTGTTCTTAACATAGCAGCCAGGCTGTTCCTTCTAAAACATAAAAATGGATCACATCACTCCTCTGTCCAAACCCTGCAAAGACCCATTTCAGTTGGAATAAAATGCACAATCCTCACAGAGGCCAACAAGACCTTTTGTGTTTGGCCCTGGGTCCCCATGCCCTCTTTCTTCTCCTACTCCTCCATCAGCCTGCCCCAGTCCCCAGTGTCCTTGCTGTGATGTGAGGACATCAATGTTCCTGCCTCAGGGCCTTGGCACTGGCTGTTCCTTCAGCCTGAAGTGTGTATCTCCCCAACTTCTGCATAGCTGACTTCTTCACCAACTTCAAGTCCTTCTGAATGTGGCCTACCTTGGCACTATATTTAAAATATGGCCCATTGGGCCCACACACAACCTGCTCACTTTCACTTTTTTCCCACAGTGTTTACCATCTTTTTTTTTTAATTGACCCCAACCCAGGCAGTGCTGAAGAAAGTGTTTACCATCTTCTAATGTCCCACCTACTTTCCTTCTGTCAATTGTTTATTGTCTGTCTCCCCTTCTAAAATGTAAGCCTCAGGAAGGCAGGGATCCCTGTGTATCCCCAACACCAGACCAGAGCCTGGCACATAGTAGAAACTCACCGGGCCATCAGTCTATTTAACCCATTCTTTATTGTTGCACACTGAAGTTATGAGAGAGGAAAAACCAAACTGTTATTCCTCCTCACACTCAACACACTACTTTCCCTTACACTCAATGTTTAAGAGGTGGGGTCTCACTATGTTGCCCAGGCTGGTGTCAAACTCCTGGGCTCGAGCAATCTTCCTGCCTCAGCCACCCAAGTAGCTGGGATTCCAGGCACGTGCTACTATGCCCAGCTCAATGCTTCACTTCTGACACCCGGTGCTGTGGGGTCGGGGGTTCCCCATAAATCCTCCAGCAGACATTAACTGGGTATCAACTCAATTCTGACACTATCTACCCAGAGACAGCATCAGGTCCCGCAGGTTAAGGGTTCAGTCCCACAAGGCTGCTCCCACTTTAGACGCCAGAAGTCCCAAGTTGTGTCCTGTACTTTTGACTAACTGGCTATAAATCAAAGGGTCCCACGAGTCCCTCCTTGGGTTCAATTAATTTGCTAGAGCTGCTCACAAAACTCAGGGGAACAATCCTTATGTTTACCCATTAGGTATAAGGGCTATTAAAAAGGAGACGATCAGCCAGAAGAAAGAGAGGCACATGGCAAGGTATATGGAAGTGGGGGAGCATCCCTGCCCTCCCAGGGCCTGTCACCCTCTGGGCACCTTCACATGTTCAGCCACCTGGGAACTCTCAAACCCAGTAGTTCAGGGATGAAATATACATACATATATATATATATATATATATATATATGCTCATTTTTTTGCCCAGCAAATGTGAGGCTAGGACACCCCAGGCGAGGCTCCATACTCAAATGCCTCTCCCATGGGGGAGGATGCCTGACCCCTCTGCTGTAGGCTCAGCTGAGGGGAGGTGGAGTAGGCTGGGCCCACCCCCTAGGAAACCGAGCCGGGGTTCAGGGATTTTTGTGAAGGCTTCATCATGCAGGCATGATCAATTATTAACTCAATCTCCAGCTCCTCGCCTCTTTCTGGAGGATGAGGGTGAAAACTTTCAAACTTCTAATCATGGTTTGGCCTTTCTGGTGACCAGTTCCCACACAGGGGCCTGCTAAGAATCGCCTCAGCAGAACAAAAGATGCCGCCATCCGGCAGGAAATTCCAAGGATCAGGAGCTTCATGTCAGGAATCAGAGTCAAGAGCAAATGTGAGAGCAAAAGATTGTCTTAGCACCCCTACTCATCAGGCAATCTCAAGGGTTTTAGGAGATCTGTGACAGGAACTGGGAATGAACGCCAAAATATACATACATTTCTTATCACAAAGCACAATATCAAAAGTTGCTTTTGGCCTAATTCTTAACATTATAAGGAATGTTGACAGGCATCCTTGCACATCTTTGTACAAAATCTTTGTGCTCTTATGTGCTTATTTTCTAATTAGTAAATTCCTAAAATGAAATTGCTGAGTAAATGGAGGGATCCCAAACTTAATGCTTTAAAATTGCTGAGCAGACTAAATGAAGCTATCTGCAGGCTACCAGACCGTGACTGCTGCAGTCTCTCAATGGCAGGAAAGGAGGAACCTTAGGTGTTATACAGCCCACTTCCCTCATTTTACAGATACAGAGAGAGGATTCAGAGAGGTAAAGTGACTTATCCCAGGTTGCATAGCTGACAAAATTGCAGAACAAGAATCCGAACTGGATTCTTGGCTCTTCTCTAGAGCCAAGTACAATATACTAACCTACCACATCACAGCCGTTAAAAATAACTGTGGAACAATCTCAATAAACGGAAGTGCACAGAGAATTATCTGAGCAGAAGAAAGAAAAAGAACATAACAGGCACATACACTGGGAGATCTGGTCATTTGTAAAGACAGAAGAGACATCACCTAGGGAGGCCAAGCGGCTATAAGACAAAGGCCCAAGGGAGGGATTATCATTTCCTGAGTGCTATGTTAGGTATCACGCCTACAGCTTTATATACATCATACCTTTCATACTCACAACCACTCTGCATGGTAAGTATTGCTATCTTTATGGATGAGGAAACTGAAGGTCAGATTCCTGGGTCCATATCCAACACTGATGCTTATGGGTAGTGTAATACTGAATTAGTTCCTTAACCTTCAATGCCTTAGCTTCCTCATCTGTAAAATAGGGATAATAACAGTCTCTCCTTCATCGAGTTGCTTTGGGGACAAAGACAATGCACAGAAAGCATTTACCACAATGCAAGGGAGCACAAATGTTCAGTAAAAAGTATTATTATTATATATCCTTTGTTGTCAAATACAGTAATTGGCACATGAAAGTTGACTGAGAAAAAAGTTTCAAATGAAAACATGTTTCATGGGCAAGGTGTTAGAAAACACAAAATGAATGTCTTGTCATCTTTTGTCTACTCCTTCAGCACTACATTATTCCGTACTTGCAAATGTGAGGTCGGTGTTCTCTGTGTATACATTTTCTCTTTACTAAATGGTGAGCTCAAGGTAGGGGTGGTGCTAATTCTGGGCCCTCCTCCACAGCACACTTCCCTATAAACATTGGATGCTTTTGCACACTAGTTTTTTACCAGATTGTGTGACTGAAGATTCCTTAGCTGACTTCCAACCCTCTTCAAGGCTCAGCTCACAAGAAGTCAAAAAATTGGCGCTTAGGTGTCACAGAGTTGAAGAAAGCAATCTAATACATTTAAGAAAGACTTCCAAAAAGGTTTATAGAACAGGTGATTTTAAAAATTTGCTTTGGGGCTGGATGCAGTGGCTCATGCCTGTAATTCCAGCACTTTGGAAAGCCGCGGCTGGCGGATCACTTGAAGTCAGGAGTTCAAAACCAGCCTGGCCAACATGGCGAAACTCTGTCTCTACTAAAAGTACAAAAATTAGCTGGGTGTGATGACGGGCGCCTGTAATCCCAGCTACTCGGGAGGTTGTGGCAGAATAATCGCTTGAACCTGGGAGGTGGAGGTTGCAATGAGCTGAGATTGCACTACTGCACTCCAGCCTGGGCAACAGAGAGAGACTCCATCTTAAAAGAAAAAAGGCATCTATGTAATGAATACAATTATCTTACCCAATTCTTCCAGTTCTTGAACAACTTCTTTCCACACAGGCTCGATATGAATACAGCTAAAGCACCAATCTGAGGTGATCTTAATGAGGTAGGGTTTCTTGAAGCTATCTGGAACCACTTCATTCACATAATGTGAAAAGTGCAATAAATACTTTTCATCAATTGAGTCCCGCCGTTCAGAATTAAAAGGGAAGTGAAAAAATGATTCATCAAAATAAAAATTTTCATGGAAATGGCGGAAGCGATACTCTCGCTGCTGTTGCTGCTTCTGGTAGCCCTGGTTCTCTCCAGCGTCTCCATATTGATCATAATTTGATCTCTTTTCTTCATTTGAAAGAATCTATAAAGGAAGGAAAAAAGAAATCTGAACAACAGGCAAAAATGTTCACCCAAAAGACTTTTCTGTAAGCAGCTTGGAAGACACAGGAAGAAAATAAATGCAAAAATTATGACACGATTATGAGAGGCCTAGGTCTGGAGGATCCCTTGAGGCCAGGAGTTTAAGACCAGCCTGGGCCACACAGCAAGACGTTGCTACAAAAAGAAAAAAAAATCGGCCAGGCATGGTGATGGGGGCCTATCGTTGTAGCTACTGGGGAGGGTGAGGTGGGTGGGAGACTGCTTGAGCCCAGGAGTTCAAGGCTGCAAGCCTGGGTGATAGAGACAGACTGTCTCTTAAGAAAAAAGAAAAGAGATTATTACATAATTAGATATTCTTTTTCTTTTTGAGACAGGGTTTTGCTTTGTCACCCAGGCTGGAGTGAAGCGGCGTGATCACAGCTCTCTGCAGCCTCCACCTCCCAGGCTCAACCTTCCACCTCAGCCTCCTGAGTAGCTGGGACCACCAGTACAAGCCACCACACCAGGCTAATTTTGTATTTTTGTGGAGATGAAGTTTCGTCATGTTGCCTAGGCTGGTCTTTAATTCCCGAGCTTAAGCGATCCGCATGCCTCAGCCTCCCCCAGTGCTGGTATTACAGGCTGCCACTGCGTCCAGCCGATTAGACATTCTATATGCAGTCACTCAAAAGAATGAGAAACTCTTCTTTCACTAGAGAAACATTATAGAACATTCAAGACGGAAATTGTTCAGTTTAGATAGTTATGCTCATCTTGGCATTAAAGATTTCAAACTACCACAACAGAAACACTTCAGAAAAACAAACAAAACGTAATGTTGATCACCAGGGCTCAGTCACGAGAAAACTGACCTGGTCATACCTGATGAGTTGGACTAATTCAAACCAAGATAAGAAAAGTTATGAACACCAAAAAAGTAGCTATAGTCTAGTGCTTTGTATGTTAGTTGACTTTGTTTTACTTAGAAATAACTTTGAGGTCTAAAATCCAGGAATCTGTTTTAGGACGATGATGCGTCATTTCTATAAGCTAAGCACTGTCTGTTGAAGGGCATTCCCTACACAAATCAGGAAGCCACTGACTTCTCCTTTATGCATATTCTGGACCAACCTACTTAAGCTGACATGTCGGAAAATTATTGAAAATCTTGTGTTTAAATGTATTTGTTTCCTTGCGCCACTTTATTTTTTATTTTTTTATTTTTAAGAGATGGGGTCTCGCTATGTTGCCCAGGCTGGAGTGCAGTGGCTATTCACAGGCGAGATCCCATTACTGATCAGCCCGGGAGTTCTGACCTGCTCCATTTCCGACCTGGGCCAGTTCACTCCTCCTCAGGCAACCTGGTGGTCCCCAGCTCCCAGGAGGTTACCATAATGATGCTGAACTTAGTACAGACACCTGATCGGCATAGCGCACTACAGCCCAGAACTCCTGGACTCAAGCAATCCTTCAGCCTCAGCCTCCCAGTAGCTGGGACTATAGGCATGTGCCACCATGCCCGCACCTTGTGCCACTTTAATAAACATAGGCAAATTGGTATGTAATTCTTTAATGTAAATTTCTAAGAAGGCAATAGAGACATACACAGACATATTCAGGGTAATTCTACAATTCTAGTTAAAGCCTTTAAAATAGGACAGTTTTTCTAAGAGCTGAAGTGTTCAGGCACTTGTTTCAATATATAGGATGTGGCCAAATATGTTCTCTTTCTTACAATCTAGAAACTGGGTCAAGGGCATGGGGAACATGACCTTTCTGAAAACTTTATGAAACTCATTACTTCCTAAGGCATATAGAGCTAATGGATGCATCACAAAGTTGGACATGAAGGCTGGGTGTGGTGGCTCACACCTGTAATGCCAGCACTTTGGGAGGCTGAGGCGGGCGGATCACCTGAGGTCAGGAGTTGGAGACCAGTCTGGCCAACATGGTGAAACCCTGTCTCTACTAAAAATACAAAAATTAGCTGGGTGTTGTGGCAGGTGCCTGTAACCCCAGCTACTTGGGAGGCTGAGGCAGGAAAATTGCTTGAACCTGGGAGGCGGAGCTTGCAGTGAGCAGAGATGGTGTCACTGCACTCTAGCCTGGGTGACAGAGTGAGACTCCATGTCAAAAACAAAAATCAAAAAACAAAAAAACCCCAACAAAGCTTGACACAATACCTCGTAAGCCTTACTGATTTGAATGAACTTGTCTTCTGCTCCAGGATTTTTGTTTTTGTCAGGATGCCTGAAACACAAACGGGCAGGCAGTGAGAACAGATTTAACTTTTTATGCAGAGTCATTTAACATCCTTGTCCACACAGTTCATTACAGAGGCAAATGGAGGGGTATTTTGTTAGGAAAGTTTCTTAAAGTAAATGGTAGAAGTAATCAGTTGCTTTACATGACTATAATCAATGAAACTTTGAAATAGGCGATTTTTTCCCAAAACATTCCAGTGGGGCACGTTTTCAAAGCACCAGATAGTACTGCAGCATTTCACAGAGGAAAGGTGGGATATGGTACATGTATGTACACTGCTCCCAAACACTGCTAAAGCTGGCTCAAGGTTAAGTCATTTATTCATAAGAACCCATGTCTTTTCCCAGGATGGCAACATTTCATCCCAATGCTAGAATGATATTGGGATGGTAGAATGCTACTGTTTCTTCTGATAACACAGACAGACAAGAGAAACAGCTTTTAGGATAGACTGAATTTGTTTAGCAACAATCGGGTTTGAAACTGCATTCATGCCTGACTTTCAAATTAGAACATTTTTCATTATTATTGTGGTTATTTCATTCTGCCTACGATTGCCTTTTACCTGGATAATGATTTCAAGGCTGCATAATTTTTTTTTTTTTTTTTGAGACTGGGTCTCACTCTGTTGCCCAGACTGGAGTGCAGTGGTACAATCTTGGCTCACTGCAACCTCCACCTCCCAGGTTCAAGTGATTCTTCTGCCTCAGCCTCCTGAATAGCTACAATTACAAGCCCGTGCCACTACCACCTGGCTAATTTTTGTATTTTTAGTAGAGATGGGGATTCATCATGTTGGCCGGGCTGGTCTGGAACGCCTGACCTCAAATGATCCACCTGCCTTGACCTCCCAAAGTGCTGGGAATATAGGCGTGAGTCACTGCGCTCAGCCTCAAGGCCACATATTTAACATCTTTTGCCATGTTGTCCAGGCTGATCTCAAATTCCTGGACTCATGCCATCCTCCTGCCTTGGCCTCCCAAAGTGCTGGGATTACAGGTGTGAGCTACCACACCCGGCCAGCTTTGGAGATTTTAAAGTTCTGGAAAGTAAGGGCTAGGTTTACTTCCTTGAAACCCCTAAGATCTAAATCAGTGTTTTATACAGATTGATTTTTCAATGTTCACTTTAAGAGACTTTGTATGATAGTATTCTTTACATAATCACTTCTGGTAATTTCTAGTAAATTTCCTCTGACAGAGGTTCTGAAAAGAAAAACAATTCACTGGGAAGCAAACAACTACTAAGTATACACCAAGTACACGGGAATAAAAAAAAATCTACAACTTGATGAATTTATTCTAGAAGGAATATGTTTGAATGAATTATACCACATATTCTGATTTCTGTACAAATAAGGAAACTCCAGATTACTGACTGTTGAGTTTAAAAATCATTCCTTCCTTAACCATTTAATCCTTGCTATAAGTATTAGCGGGGGTGGGGGGGAATCTCAGCTAGGCATAATGGAAACAGCATGACTTAAGGAAACGAGATGGAGGCTCCAAAGCATTTCTGGATGACAAACAACAACAAAAAACAAAACAAAAGTGTTTTCAATATTCAAACAGACTGACAGCTGAGTAGATCAAAATTATGCAATCATACGAATGGAGATCTGACATACAGAACTCTGTAGAAGAAGGGTAGGAAGGGGCTTTTTAGGAGAAGGAACCAAAGAGAGAGTCTTGAGGGCAGCTGGGTTAGAAAACACAGATCCTGAAACAGGAGGCCAAGGCTGAAGAACAGGGAGGAAATCACAACACTTTCAGCTCATATGGAACATTTTCCTAATTGTGGGAAGATACCACAAGGTTGGAAACATTAAAAAAAAAAAATCAGCCCTAGGAAAGTACTGTCCAATGCTATTTTCAGTAAATACAAAATTATTTCATGAACTGCAATACCCAATCTTTAAAATTCAAAGTAGAGGAAAAATTGCACATGGTATCTACTGGCTCTCTAGTTACCTTTTAAAGGAATAAAAACAAAGAGAAGGTAATACAGCAGGCTGGGTGCAGTGGCTCACCCCTGTAATCCCAGCATTTTGGGAGGCTGAGGTGGGCGGATCATGAGGTCAGGAGTACGAGACCAGCTGGCCAACATGGAAACCTCGTCTCTACTAAAAATGCAAAAAACTAGCCGGGCATGGTGGTGGGTGCCTGTAATCCCAGCTACTGGGGAGGCTGAGGCAGGAAAATTGCATGAACCCAGGAGTCGGAGGTTGCAGTGAGTTGAGACCTTGCCACTGCACTCCAGTCTGGGTGACAGAGCAGGACTCCATCTCAAAAAAAAAAAAAAAAAAAAAAAAAAAGGGAGAGAAGGTAATACAGCAAAGAATTAGACAAATTAATTTACTGTTCAGTTTATTACATAACCATATCACACCAATCTGCTATTCTTTGGTGGGGGAGGAGTTATTTCTTCTGCTAATGTAGATAACAAACAAAAATTACCTATGATAAAAATTACTAGGAGAGAAACATAGTTTTCCTAAGGGAAAAAGTAATGTCAAATGATTTTACCAAGCAAAGGAAAATTCTTAAGCAGTCTAAGAAACACTTAGTAAAATGTATTAGCGGAAGGCTCCAGAGCCAATTCAATAAGTAACCATTTCCCCCTGCTATTGCTCATTCTGAAAAGTTAAACTGGGAAACACTGCTATTTCCAGTGTATATCAAGCCATTAGTAAGCAAAAGTGTATTCCAAGTGATACACTGTCATAACCAATACAACAGAAAATAATAGTACAGCAAAATTTAAAACGTAAAGTAAAATTTTAGACTTTTACTGGATGACACGCTCAATATATTTGTATGGTGATGAATTATTCCTAGAGAGAGTCTAATTAAAAAAGAGAATATGACTCATTTAATTAATATCATATACCTTTTTCAGCTCTGGAAGACAGAAAAGTCAAAGCTATATACATTTTAATAGGTCCCACATAAGCAAGCTATCATTTGTGTTCTTAAAATATTGTCAAAGGCTATACCCTGTCCAAAAGAATGTTGTTACCTTAGGAATTAACTGCAGATTTATATATTTTGCTTTAAACATCAAGAGGCAAGAGTCTGAAGTGATGCAGAACATAACCTTGGTATAAAGAGTCCCTGGAAAGAGGTCATGTATAATTAGAGATTGTCTTTTTAGCATCCAATTCTGGATTCCTCATGGAATATGGTCTAAAATATTTACTTAAAAATTATATTTTAAATGATCTTTACCTTTATTTCAAGCAGTTTAATGCTAAAATACACCTGTTCACTGAAGCAGAACAGTGGCAGGCACAGTCACGCACGCAGCCCACATCACACATCACCTGAATGTGGCAGTTTTACTCCTGTATAACTTCCTACTCTCATTCAGTGCCCCCTCGGCCAACCATTGGCCCACTCACCCTTACTCATGCCCAGATGTGTAAATGATTAAAAAACAATAAAGCAACAAACGACTGATGCAGAGGGTCAAACTACAGAACCTGGAGGTACCACAGATTTACCAACTCTAGGCCTCCATCTTTTCATCTATAAAACAGAGACACTGGCCATATGCGATGGCTCATGCCTGTAATCCCAGCACTTTGGGAAGCCGAGGTGGACAGATCATTTGAGGTCAGGAGTTCAAGACCAGCCTGGCCAATATGGCAAAATCCTGTCTCCACTAAAAATACAAAAATTAGCTGGGTGTGGTAGTGCAGGCCTGCAGTCCCAACTACCCAGGAGCTGAATCAGGAGAATCACTTGAACCCGGGAGGTGGAGGTTACAGTGAGCCAAGATCATGCCACTGTACTCCAGCCAGCCTGTGCAACAGAGGGAGACTTTGTCTCAAAAAAACAAAAACAAAAACGAGAGAGACACTGATATCCTCCTTCATAGGCCAATTATAAGGTTTAAGTGAGATAAAATGCACAGAACCAGGAGGTTAGCATGTGGTAGGTGTGGTGGTACCTGTTCCAAACTTTCTTCCATTGCTTATGGGTGGTATACCCAGCTTGGAGTCACCTGTGTCCTTTCCATCCATTCCTCCTTCTGCTGCTCCCCCTCCAGCTATATAATCCAACACTTCTGCTTCTTTGGCACAGCCAAGGCATTGGTGGAAGAAATTGATGACATTTGTCCAAAGTTTTAGATTTTTACTACCCTGCTAATTGCTATCCTGATAACTACAGGTAAAATTACAATTTTCTGTAAGACTTTTTTTTTCAGATGGGTTTCACTCTTTTGCCTGGGCTGGAGTGCAGTGATGCGATCATGGCTCACTGCAGCCTCGAACCTCTGGGCTTCTTTTCCCCCATAGAGATGGGGTCTCACTATGTTGCCCAGGCTGGCCTCGAACTCCTGGGCTCAAACGATCCTTCCACCTTAGCCTCCCAAAATGCTGGGATTACAGGCATAAGCCACCATGCCAGGCCAATTTTTTAAAGTAATATATAGTCAGCTCTCTATATCTGTTGGTTCCATATTCATGGATGCAACCAACCAAAATAGAACATTTTCTATTTTGAAATATTCAAACATATTTTTAAAAAAATCACATCTGTACCGAACACATACATTTTTCTTGTCATTATTCCTTAA
>CAUYLG010016174.1:0-12684 GCA_963573385.1 Cacajao melanocephalus
TGGGGAAGTTTTCCTGGATAATATCCTGAAGAGTATTTTCCAGCTTGGATTCATTCTCTTCGTCACATTCAGGTACACCTATCAAACGTAGATTAGGTCTTTTCACATAGTCCCATATTTCTTGAAGACTTTGTTCATTCCTTTTTACCCCTTTTTCTCTAATCTTGCCTTCTCGTTTTATTTCATTGAGTTCATCTTGGACCTCTGATATCCTTTCTTCTGCTTGGTCAATTCGTCTGTTGAAACTTGTGCATGCTTCGCGAAGTTCTCATGTTGTGTTTTTCAGCTCCATCAATTCATTTATATTCCTCTCTAAGTTGTCCATTCTCTTTAGCATTTCATTAAATCTTCTTTCAAGGTTCTTAGTTTCTTTGCATTGGGTTAGTACATGTTGTTTTAGCTCACAGAAGTTTCTTATTATCCACCTTCTGAAGCCTGATTCTGTCAGTTTGTTGCACTCATTCTCCATCAGGGCTTGTTCTCTTGCTGATGAGGAGCTGCAATCCCCTGTAGGAGAAGAGATATTCTGATTTCAGGTGTTCTCAGCCTTTTTGCACTGGTTCCTTCCCATTTTTGTGGATTTATCCACCTGTCGTCTTTGTAATTGCTGACTTTCAGACTGGGTCTGAGTGGACATCTGGCTTGTTGGTGATGAAGTTTTTTCTGTTTCTTAGTTTTCCTTTGGCAGATGCCCTTTCCCCACAGAGCTAGGCCTTCCTGGGTTCAGCTGTGCTTACTGTGAAACTCTCAGTCCTCAGCGTTTCCAATTGCTGTTCTCCTTGTGGGGATGGGACCAGCCGAGCCCGACTCAAAGGGCACCCAGTCCCGTATACTCCACACTGAGAAGCACCGCACCACTCCGGGGCTCTGGTTAAACAGCCGCGCCGGCCAAAAGAGTCACGCTGGTGACCCGTGTGGCTCCTTCGCTGGGTAGCTCCCAGTTTGTGGGCAACAGAAATTCGTCTGAAATTGCGGCGTCCACTCACTCTGCGCTTTCACTGGGAGCTACAATCCTGAGGGGCTGCTAATCAGCCATCTTGGATCTCTCTCCACCTGGTGATGAAGTTTTTTCTGTTTCTTAGTTTTCCTTTGGCGGACGCCCCTTCCCCACAGAGCTGGACCTTCCCGGGTTCAGCTGTGCTTACTGTGAAACTCTCAGTCCTCAGCACTTCCAATTGCTGTTCTCCTTGTGGGGATGGGACCAGCTGAGCCCGACTCAAAGGGCACCCCGTCCCGTATACTCTGCACCGAGAAGCTCCGCGCCGGGGCACCAGCAAAACAAATGCGTTCCACAAACTCATTTTTTATGGCTGCATAGTATTCCATGGTGTACATGTGCCACATTTTCCTTGTCCAGTCTATCATTGATGGGCATTTGGGTTGGTTCCAGGTCTTTGCTATTGTAAACATGCCACAATGAACATACGTTGTGCATGTGTCTTTATAATAGAATGATTTGTAATCCTTTGGGTATATACCCAGTAATGGGATTGCTGGGTCAAATGGAATTTCTATTTCTAGGTCCTTGAGGAATCACCACAGTCTTCAACAATGGCTGAACTAACTTACTCTCCCACCAATGGTGTAAAAGTGTTCCTATTTCTCCACATCCTCTCCAGCATCTATTGTCTCCAGATTTTTTAATGACTGCCATCTAACTGGCATAAGATGGTATCTCAATGTGGTTTTGATTTGCATTTCTCTAATGACTAGTGATGATGAGCATTTTTTCATATGTTTGTTGGCCTCATATATGTCTTCTTTTGAAAAGTGTCTGTTCGTATCCTTCGCCCACTTTTGAATGTGTGTTTTTTTCTTGTAAATCTGCTTTGGTTCTTTGTAAATTCTGGATATTAGCCCTTTGTCAGACGGGTAGATTGCAAACATTTTTTCCCATTCTGTTGGTTGCTGGTTCACTCTAATGATTGTTTCTTTTGCTATGCAGAAGCTCTTAAGTTTAATTAGATCTCATTTGGCTATTTTGGGCTTTGTTGCCAATGCTTTTGGTGTTTTAGTCATGAAGTCCTTGCCTATGCTTATGTCTGAAACGGTTGCCTAGCTTTTCTTCTAGAGTTTTTATAGTGTTAGGTCTTACGTTTAAATCTTTAATCCATCTCGAGTTGATTTTAGTGTAAGGTGTCAGGAAGCCGTCCAGTTTCAGCTTTCTGCCCATGGCTAGCCAGTTTTCCTAACACTATTTATTAAACAGGGAATCCTTTTCCCATTCCTTGTTTTCATCAGGCTTGTCAAAGATCAGGTGGTTGTAGATGTGTGGCGTTGCCTCCAAGGCCTCTGTTCTGTTCCATTGGTCTATATCTCTGTTTTGGTACCAGTACCATGCTGTTTTGATTACTGTAGTCTTGTAGTATAGTTTGAAGTTAGGTAGCATGATATCTCCAGCTTTGGTTTTTTGTTTTGTTTTTGTTTTTTGCTTAGGATTGTCTTGGCTATGCAGGCTCTCTCTTTTGGTTCCATATGAAGTGGTTTTTTCCAGTTCTGTGAGGAAGGTCAATGGTAGCTTCATGGGGATAGCGTTGAATCTATAAAACACTTTGCACAGTATGGGCATTTTCACGATATTGATTCTTCCTAACCATGAGCATTGAATGTTTTTCCATCTGTGTCCTCTATTATTTCCTTGAGCAGTGGTTTGTAGTTCTCCTTGAAGAGATCCTTTACAACCTTTGTTAGTTGTATTCCTAGGTATATTTTTCTCCTTGTAGCAATTGTGAATGGGAGTTCGGTCATGATTTGGCTGTTTGTCTCTTATTGGTGTATAGGAATGCTTGGAAAATTGTCTCTATTTGCAGACAACATGATTGCATATTTAGAAGACCCCATCATCTCAGCCCAAAATCTCCTTAAGCTGATAAGCAACTTCAGCAAAGCCTCAGGATACAAAATCAATGTGCAGAAATCACAAGCTATGCTATGTTTCTTCATATGCCATATTTTCTTGAATTTGCTTATCAACATAAGAACAGAAGGGAAGCTTATGTTTCCCAGATTTAGAGAGATTTACCTAAAAAGAGAATTTCTTATGCTAGAAATCCTGAGAAGTCAAAAATAAATCCTAGGAAGTCAATTCAGGAGACAAGTGAATCAGAACATGGATTCCCCACCTTACTATCCTGACCCATTCTCGGGGTATCCAGGGAATCTGGAGCCTCCCAAATCCTGGGATCACAGTCTAGAAGAGGAATACAAGCTCAAGCCCATCATCCATTGTCCATTTGAGCATGGCATCCCCTCCATGAGTCAGGCTGATCACAGGGATAGCATATATATCCCACACACCATCCCATTATGAGCAATAAGCATAATAAATGAGTTAGTATGCAATGCGTAAGACAGTGCTAAGTGTTAAGGAAAAGAAAATGGAGTGAAGGAGATAGGGAATGCCACGGCCAGCCTAGGGGAGGGGAGAGGTTTATCTTTTAAAACAGGGTGTACAGGTAGGCCTCACTGAGAAGGCAACATTTAGCAAAGGCCTAAAGAAGATCATCATGCAGATATCTAAGGAGCAGGCATTCCAGGCAGAAGGAAAGCAGGATGCAAAGGTCCTAAGGTTGGTGGCTATACAGAGACCTGTTAGGAGGCTTCAGCCATAATCCAAGCTAGAGATGACAGTGGTTAGAGTGGTAGCAATGGAGGTGAGGAGAAATCATTGCATACTGGATACATTTTGAAGGCCAAGTCCACAGTATTTCCTGACAGATTGGTTATAGGAGGTGAGAGAAAAAGAATTTAAGCATGTCTTCAAGATTTGGGCTTAGAGACATGGAAGGATGGGGATGCTATCAGTTGGGAAGAGAAAGGCTGTGGGTTAAGCAGGTTCCGAGCACAGTAGAAAGGAAGATCTGGAATTCAGTTTGGGACAAGTTGAGCTTGAGATATCTATGAAGTATCCCAATAAAGAAGCTGAGTAGGCTGTAGAATGTATGAGTCTGAGGTTCAAGAAGAAAGTTGGGTTGAAGATACATACTTAAAAATCATCAGCGTATAAACAGCATAAAGGCCAGGCAACTGGCCAAAAAGTCCAAGGGAGTGAATGCAGACAGAAGAAGAAGGAAGACTAAGGACAGAGCCCTAGGGCACTCCTACCATGAGAGGTCAGGAAGAAAAGAAGCTAAGAAAGCAGATTCAGAAGAAACAACCAGTGAGGCAGGAGAAAAACCAGGCAAGCATATGATGTTCTGGAAGACAAAGGAAGAGTGAGTATCAAAGGAGGAGGAAGTGGTCGGGTGTGGTGGCTCACAGCTGTAATCCCAGCACTTTGGGAGGCCAAAGCAGATGGATTGCTTGAGCCCAGAAGTTTTGAGACCAGCCTAGAAAACATGATCAAACCCCCTCTCTACAAAAAAATACAAAAATTAGCCAGTGTGGTGGTCCATGCCTGTAGTCACAGCTATTAATACTAGGGAGGCTGAGGAGGGAGAACTGCCTGAGCCCAGGAAGCAGAGGCCGCAGTGAGCCGAGATTGCACCAATGCACTCCAGCCTGGGTGACAGAGCAAGACCCTGTCTCAGAAAAACAAAATGAAAAAAACAAAACAAAACAAAACAAAACAAAACAAAAACAGGAGGAGGACATGTTCAGCTATTCCAAGAGCAGCTCATAGGTCACAGAACATGAGTCCTGAAAGGTTATCATTAAATTAAGCAATGTAGAGGCTGCTTGGTGAACTTAGAAACAAGTTTGATGGATTGATATAGGGGCAAAAACTTGATCAGGCTGGGTTTAAGAGAGAAAGGAAGGGCAGAAAATGAAGAGAACAAAGAAAACAGAGAAATTAAGTTGCAATTGGCATGAAAAGTTAAATCAATCATTTTTTTGTTATTGTTTTTGGCCAGGTACGGTGGCTCATACCTGTAATCCCAGCACTTTCGGAGGCTGAGGTGGGTGGATCTGTTGAGCCCAAGAGTTTAAGTCCAGCCTAGGCAACCTAATGAAACCCCATCTATATAAAAAAAATTACAAAAAACTAACCGGGCATGGCAGGGCACACCTGTAGTCATAGCTACTCAGGAAACTGAGGTGAGAACCTGAGCGCAGGGAGGTTGAGGCTGCAGTGAGCTGCAATCATACCACTCACTGCACACCAGCCTGAGCAGAGTGAGACCCTATATCAAAAAAAAAAATTTTTTTAAGATTTGAAAAATAACAGCAAGTTTGACTGCTGATGGAAAGGATCCAGTAAAGAGAAAGAGTTTGATGCTGTAAGAGAGAAAGGGAAGGATTGCTGAAATAATGTCTCTGAGTAGGCAAGAGGGCACGGGGTCTAGGGAACAAGTGAAGGAACTAGCTTAGCTAGAATCATGAGTCATTTATTTACTATAACAGGCATGAGACTGAGTCTGTGGAAGGATAAGGTGTAGGCGCTTAGGAAGGATGGTCAGCAAATAAAGACTAGTGAAGAAAGCAGGGTGAGACCATGAAGGACCATACACACATTTAGATTTCCAAAAGCTATCCAGACTTCACTCTGTGGTGCAATACAAGGCCACATTAAACTTTCAGGCAGGTTTTTTATTTCATGAAACTTATTCGCAGGGTTATGTAGAACAGATTTGAGCTAGAGGAGGAAACCTAAAGTAAGAGACACCAGTTAGGAAGTTACTGAAGACGTCTAGATGAGAGAAGATAACAACATAAATGATGGCAATAAGGGAAAGAAGTTAACACATTTAAAATTTGTAAAGCAATGTACTCCAAAGGACCTCATAATTAATTGAATGTAATGGAAGGGGTATGAGAATAAGAATCAGTTCCCTGACTTGGGCAACTAGGAGGATAGATACACCACTCACTGAGCTAAGATGCTCAAGAGGAAGAACATGAGCCTCTCGGATTGTTGACATCTATGGGATTACCACAGTGAAGATGTCTCCCAGGTTATAAATTATAGAAACCAGGAGCTGAGGAAAGAGCTCTGAACTGAAATTAAAGACCTGAGAGTCATTCTAGATAGTTGCCGCTGAAATGCTAGTGGGGTCTAGCAGTTCATGGATGTGTGTAGTGCTGTCTGCTCCTATATTCTATGGTCTAGACTACTCTGCTTTTACAAGTCTCCTCCCTTTGCCTTTAGTTGTCACCCTGATGTCCACAGAATCTTCTTTTTAATCTGCCTTTACTTTACATTGGCCATACCTGAGTAAGGCATAAAAGTAGCTAGCCATGAAGAAAAACAAATGCCAGAACTTTGTCATAGCAACTTGGAAAACTTTCCCATTTCCAATTTTATGGATATGTTCTTGCTAGTTAAGGTTTTGCATAAAAGGATGTTACGATAAAATGCATTCTAGTTCTCAACTATAAACAACTTTTTTTATCACGTGCTACAGTGGATGAAGCAAGCCAGGAAGGTCTACAAAATTAGCAAAAAGCTAATTATCTAAAGCAGTGCTCCCTGTGCACTCAAGATTATTTTAAGTGAAATTAGAGTTGATTTTGGATGTTCCATGGATATGGCACTCAGTAACATTGAACTTCATCTTAAATAGTTTCATTTTCCATTTTCTTTCAATCTTTCTGACTAGACCCCCACAAGGAGAAAGACTCACTTTGCTGCTAGTGTGTCCTTAAAGACCTTCAATTCCTATTAAAATCTCTTTATAACAGAAATAAAGAAGGCATTGTATTCAGAGGCCTTCCACCAACCAGTTTCTAGTTAGAACTCAATAACGTTATTTTATTTTTATTGTGTCTATTTTTATATTTAACTACTATTTATGGAAAATGGTTTCCATTTATAGTATAGATATCAAATGTTCTAAAATAAAGAATTTTTAATCAGTTTCAAAATTATTAAGTAAAAGATGTTTCTTAGATGTCTAAAAACATGAAGATGATAGTGTTAATCATTTCCACCAAGGTTAAAATCATGACTCATACATATGTGAAGTAACAACATTAAATCTTTTATTTATTATTGAATACTGAAATGAGTGAACCAGGAAGATAGCATAACCAGTTCAGAGTAGGCACCAAAGACCCTCAAATGAATATAGAGTAAAATAATGTTGAAATGAGTGTGGAAATGGATGCAAAACTGACTTTTCCACAGGACAGAAGTGTTGTCTCTTCACTGAATAGAACGGTTTTGCCTTGCTATTTGTTACCTGTAAGTTACAGAGTAATAAAATAATTCAATGGCAGTAAAAATCTAAAATCAAACGACCTGCGAAGCTATGCTCTAAACAATGCATAGTTTTCCATGGAAGCACTGATCCAAGGCAATGTATACCCCAAATGCTAGGGAGGAAGCACTGAATAGATGAAAAGGTACATAGTGGAAACCTTTTTGGCCTCAGATTACCTATCTGTCAATGAAGGACCTGGACAAAATACTTTCCAAGATCCTGTAAGTTAGGAAATTCTCAGATTCATACTTAAACTCCCAGGACTTTAGCTGCAAAAGTGTGGCATTTTGACAGACTACCTTTTATTTGTGAAGCTCTCAGCATGGAATTGGACTACTCACCCGTCTTCCCAAAGAAGACGACAAGAAGCTGTCTCCATTTACTCAGACCAGAAGTGTAGTCAATCAGTGATCACCATTCATACACCAGTGGCTTTGTTTCAAAAAGGATGTCTTCCTGTGTGTTGATATTGTAATTAGGACCTTGTTGAAATCTAACAAATATACTTCATTTATCATCATCCTTCTTACTACCATTAATAATCTGAGTAGAAGTCCCAGCTTCCACCGGCTACCATAGCACATCATTACCTTCCTTATCCCTGAACTAGCTGCAGGTCCCACTCCTGCTCCAAAAGTTCCTGTGCCAGGGGAGGCATTAACATAGTTATTTTAAAAGTAATTTGATGTGAGAATTTCAGAGATGCACAGTTCAATTTTTGTACTACCTTCTGAGTTTTTTCAGACAGCCATTTTGAGGAAGCTGGATTAACATAATATTCATTAAGTTCAATTTACTCCCTCTATGAGTGACAGAGGATGGGGGATAGGGACAGGAGCAAAAGTTACCAAGACTATACTCTATGACCTTATACAAGAAAGAGCCCAGAGCAAATACTGCCTCTTATTCCTCCAACCCTACTCCTCTATTATCTTGGTTCCTTCTGGACCAGAGCTGGAGTCAGAATCCAAGAGAGCGGGCTTTGCTGCCAGAAAGTCTGGAATCTACCACTTGCCTCAAGCAAGTTCATTCATTTCTCTGCAGTTTCCTGATCTGCTAAAAAATAATAATAGCCACGCACATTGGCTCTTGCCTGTAATCCCAGCACTTTGGGAAGCTGAGGCAGGCAGATTACGAAGTCAGGAGTTCAAGACCAGCCTAGCCAACATGGTGAAACACTGTCTCTACTAAAACTACAAAAATTAGCTGGGCGTGGTAGTGGGCACGTGTAATCCCAGCTACTTGGGAGACTGAGGCAGGGAATTGCTTGAAATCGGAAGGCAGAGGTTGCAATGAGCTGAGATCACACCACTGCACTCCAGCCTGGGTGAAAGAGCGAAACTCATCTCAAAAATAAAGAAATAAATCGACAGACAGACAGGAGAATCACAGAGTTCTCGTGAGGCTTAAAACTAGGCAGGTAAAATACTTAGCAAGATGCCAGTAAGCACTTTACTGCTAACTGTTGTTGCAGTTGTAGTTCCATTTCACTGCCTAACTGCACTTGGTGTTGAAACACACAAGTAACCACAAAAATAAGCATTCTTTCATTGTCATTCAACTGGCATTTCTTTCTCATCCATTTTTATTATTTTCTACTATAAAAATAATGAATAGGCTTGGTGCAGTGGCACATCCCTGTAATCCCAGAACTTTGAGAGGCCGAGGCAGGCAGATTATTTCAGGTCAGGAGTTCGAAACCAGCCTGGCCAACATGGTGAAACCCCGTCTCTACTAAAAATAAAAAATAAAATTAAAAAAAAAAAAAAATTAGTTGGGCATGATGAGCATGCCTGTAATCATAGCTAATCTGGAGGCTGAGGCAGGAGAATCACCTGAACCTGGGAGGTGGAGGTTGCAGTGAGCCAAGACTGCACCACTGCACTCCAGCCTAAGTGACAGAGACCCCGTCTCAAAAAATAATTATTATTATAATGAATAATACTTTATTATTTTTGTAGTTGATGTTAGAAAGCATTTATACCACAGTATTAAGACTGATTTCTGTAGAATGGAATTAGAAGGATAATTTTAAACTTGCAATGTTATAGGTTTGTTGTTTCTTAACAAGTAGGTGGGTGGGTGTGTGTGTGTGAAAGAGAGATTATTATAAATTTTTTTAATTGGACTGGACATGGTGGCTCACACCTATAATCCCTGCACTTTGGGAGGCCAAGGCAGGAGGATCACTTGAGCTTAGGAGTTTGAGACCAGCCTGGGAAACCTCCATCTCTACAAAAAATAGAAAAATGTAGCCAGGCATGGTGGCACACATCTGTAGTCCCAGCTACTCCAGGGCTGAGGTGGGAGGATCACTTGAACCTGGCAAAGTGAGACTGCAGTGAGCCATGACTGCACCACTGTACTCCAGCCTTGGTGACAAAGCAAGACCTTGTCTTAAGAAAACAAAATTTAAGTTTCCATTTGGAAAAAGCCAAAATGCAAATACCAGGAGTACACAATAAACAACTTGCAGGAACACGAGAAAGGAGGACAAGAAGACTAATTCACTTACCACACCAGCTATCTTTGTTCTAACGCCTTTAAAAACCCAGGGAGGTGTGAGTCCTAAGAAAAGTTAAGAAAGATCCAGGATACAAGTGTAACCGAGGGCTGGAGTTCTTAAAATTTGGAAGGTCATGGATCTCAAAAATATCTAACAAAAGCTGTGGATCTTTCTTCAAAGAATGTGAATACATAAAATAGCTGCCTACAACTGCAGGACGTCCTAACCTCTTGAGGTTCATGCAGGTACAACAAACACTAACATCAATCCACAGTATGTCACTAACAAGATCCTTCTGCTACGTGCGTATTTGATGAAAGATTTGCCAAAAAGGTTCCATGACCAAAAAAATCTTCCCCATGGTCCTGATACTGGTGCCTAATATCTCACTACTAGAAATTCTTTGGGGTCATAAATCATTCTATTACAAAAATACATGCCCATGCATGTTTATTGCAGCACTATTCACAATAGCAAGGACACGGAATCAACCCGAATGCCCATCAATGATAGACTGGATAAAGAAAATGTGGTACATATACACCAGGGAATACTGTATGTATGGCCATAAAAAGGAACAAGTTCATGTCCTTTGCAGGGACATGGATGGAGCTGGGAGCCATTATCCTCAGCAAACTAATGAAGGAACAGAACAGAAAACCAAACACCTCATGTTCTCACTTATAACTGGGGGCTGAACAATGAGAACACATGGACACAGGGAGGGGAACAACACACGCTGGGGCCTGTCGATGAGTGGGGAGGCTAGGGAGGAAGAGCACCAGGAAAAATAGCTAATGCATGCTGGGCTTAACACCTATGTAAGGGGTGGATAGGCGCAGCAAACCACCATGGCATATATTTATCTATTTAACAAAACTGCACATCCCGCACATGTACCTAGCAACTCAAAACAAAAATTTTTTTTTAAATATTCTAATGGAAAAAGTACTTGAATAAAATAAAAATGCAGTAAGAAAAACATATTTATTTGAAAAAGAAAAAAAGAAATTCCTTTGGGTCAAGGCATTGTTACCTATAAAACTGCAAGAAGTTGTGAGAGATTTAACACATTAAGCTTGTATTACTCATTCATTCATTTTACCAACAAATATTTACCGAGCACCTACTATTTTCCAGGTGACAGGGTAAAAAAAGACTGTTCTCTTTGAACTCAGCATCTACTGTGTAGGAGAAAATGGCCAAAGAAATGGATAATAAATGCATAAACAAATTAGTACTGTCATTGGTTGATGATGAGTGCTGTGAAGGAAAGAAGACAAAGTCGTGGAATGGAATGGCTTGTGAGAGAACACAGTCATATCAGGTCTTAAGGAGCCTCCCTGTAGACCTGACAAGTGAGGATAAGCCAGTGCATTGAAAAAAGGGCGGAAAGGCATGTTCGTCATGGAAAAAATGTAATTGAAGCTGCGTATCACATTCTTTCACAGATGAAGACAACTTCTAAAAATAGGAAGAAAGCAAAGTCCAGAAAAAAATATATTGCAGAAAGAAGGAAGGGTATAATCACAGGGAAGGCACAAACAGGGAAAGTCTTTGAAAAAGATAGGTAAGGAACAGAGGTAAGAGGCCAGACCTGATTGGGATTGTACCCTGGAATAGTTAGAATCCTTTCAGCTGCAAGTGATACACATCTGACTCCACTTGGCTTAACCAATAAGGAATGTCACTGGCTTACGCCAAGGTGAAATTTGGAAGTGATGCAGGATTTGAGCATGATACCATCAGGGCTCCAGCTCTGTTTTCCTTGATTCGCAGCTGTGTCCTCAGTAGAGAGAGAGATAAAGATCAATAGAGATATAGATGATAGAAACAGACACAGATGTAGCTGTAGGTATAACTATGCATGTAGTATTACCAGGCTTTTCTATTCCTCTTTGTCCCCAAGATGTCCCTAGCTTTGTCACTAGGTTTCTTCCTCTCCCCAGCTCTTTGGGACAGGTTCTGCTATCATCAGACTGGCTCCTTAGACTTCATGACATCAGGCAGCGGGGACAGATGAACAAAGGCTAGAATGAAGATGTAGTTTTATGGGAATTTTATAAAATTGCAGAAAAGGAGAAACCACAAGGAAATGAAGGAATTCAATGATTAGATAAGGGGGATATTTTTAAAAGAGCTTTTGTGGCATGTGTATCCCCTTCCTAATGTTTGGGGAACCGTCTCTTCAATAAATGGTACTGGAAAAACTGGATGCAGAAGAACTGGACCCTTAGCTTGTAACATACAAAAAATTTTAACTTAAAATGGGTTAAAAATTTAAATGGTAAGACTTGAAACTATAAAACTCCTAGAAGAAAACATGAGGGAAAACTCTTTGACACTGGTCCTGGCAATGATCTTTTGGAGTTGACACCAAAAGCACAGACCAAAAAATAAAAATAAACACACGGAATTACATCAAGCTAAAAGCTGCTGCAGAGTCAAGGAAACAGTCAGCCAAATGAAAAGGCAACCTACAGAACGGAAGAAAATATCTGCAAACCGTATATCTGATAAAGGGTTAATAATCCAAAATATATAAGGAGCTCACACAACAGCAAAAAAAGCTAATAACCCAATTTAAAAATGGGCAAAGGATCTGAATGGACATATTTCCAAAGAAGACATACTAACGGTCAACAGATAGATGAAAAGATGCTCAACATTCATCATCATCAGGGAAATGCAAATCAAAAGCACAGTGAGATATTACTTCACATTTGTTAGCATGGCCATTTTTTTTTATTTAATTTTTTTTTGAAGGAAAGAAAAAGAGAGAAAAGAAGAAAGAGTGAAAGAAATAAGAAAAAAAAGAATGTAAGAGAGAAAGAAAGAGGAAGAGAAAGAGGGAGAGAGAACGGGATTCTTGTTCTATTGCCCAGGCTAAAATACAGTCTAAAAATGGGTATTAAAAACCTCTTTTATGCCAATAATTGTCCTTAACAATGGAGACAGGAAGGAATAAGGGATGAAAATAACAAACAAGCAGCCAACCAATATTTTATTTAAACCTGTGAAATGCTATGCAATTGC
>CAUYLG010016175.1:0-165916 GCA_963573385.1 Cacajao melanocephalus
TGAAGAGTAATAAAATGAGGGGAAATTCTGTAAATAAGACCACATAAGGCTGAGGGGTGGCTCATGCCTGTTAGCTCAGCACTTTGGGAGGCTGAAGCAGAAGGATCCCTTGAGTCCAAGAGTTGGAGACCAGCCTGGGCAACATAGTGAGACCTGATCTCTATAAAAATAAAAAATAATTATCTGGGCACGGTAGCACACACCTGTGGTTAGTCCCCAGCTATTCAGGAGGCTGAAGCAGGAAGATCTGTTGAGGACAGTAGGTCGAGACTCCAGTGAGCCGAGATCAGGCCACTGCATTCCAATCTAGGTGACAGAGCGAGACTGTCTCCGTCTCAAAAATAAATAAATAAATAAAAATACTATTTTTCTTTCAATTTGTGTGTGTGTGTTTTGACATGGCTCTTAAGTTGTCAGGACATAAATACTTATTAAGGTGTTTAGAGCTAACCACTAAATAAACAGAGCTGTATTTAGGTTGGCCCACAGGCTCTATGTAAAAATTACTGAGACACTAGGGGGTTGTGGGCTGAGAAAGATTAGGAATCTTTCCTAAAAGAAATGATGCCTGATCTGGACCATAAAAGCTAAATAAGAGGCTTGGCACAGTGGCTCACACCTGTAATCCCAGCACTTTGGGAGGCCAAGGCAGGTGGATCACATGAGGTCAGGAGTTTGAGACCAGCCTGACCAACATGGTGAAACCTTGTCTCTACTGCCAGTGCCTGTAATCTCAGCTACTTGGAAGGCTGAGGCAGGAGAATTGCTTGAACCTGGGAGGTGGAGTTTGCAGTGAGCCAAGACTGCGCCATTGCACTCCAGGCTGGGCAACAAGAGCAAAACTCCATCTCAAAAAAAAAAAAAAAAAAAAAAAAAAGGAATGAAAGAAAAAAGAAAAAAAGTGAAGTAGGAGCTGGATAGAGAAAGGAAAGGAGAAGGACATTTGAAGTCGAGAGAACGGCATCAGCAAATGAATGAAGGCAAGAGACAGCACTGCATGTGCAGGAAAATCCGAGTTCGGTAATGCTAGAGCCAAAACGGTAAAGCTGGAAGAGGGTAAAGATAAAGGCCTTTGCAGACACCTGAAAACGTAGGCAGGAGATAGCTCGCAGAGGCCTTATGCGCCATTTTAGAGCTTGGACCTGATCTCAAATTAAGCAAGACAGAGGCATGATCAGATTTGTTTGTAGTGAAGGATGAATTTCGGAGAGATACAGCTGAATGCTGGGAGACTAGAAGGCCTTGACAATAAATGGGAAGAACACACTGAGAGGCTGAACTGAAGCAGTGACAATGAGGATGCTGGCAACGAGGTTTAGATGCTTGACTGAATAAAGCTGAGCCTGATCTGGCACTGCAGTTTGAATATTTATGTGGGTGGTAGAGACACCCCCTGAATGAAAATGCAGTAGAAACAAGTTGGGGCTGAGGGTGATAGTGACAGTGAGTTTGGTATTGTTCCAGGTAAATAGTGAGACCAGGTATCACTGAAGAGACATAAGCAGTCTTGTTCTTAGGTATCGTGTTCTTTGTTGGCTTGACTGCATTTTCTTTTCTCTTTCTGTTTATAATCCAGATATTTCTTTTGGGCCATCCATTGAGTTCCTATTTCCTGTCTAAGGAATACCTTCTGCTCCCACATCACTCAATGCTGTGGTCAAAAAAATACTGAAAACATCCCCGACTCAGGGGGATAGGTTCTCTAGGGGTGCTCAGCATATGCCTTCAGAGGAGAGCTCCCATTTCATTGCCACTTGATAAAACTCAAATATCTGACACCTGCAGTAAAAAGCCAGAGACAATACATAGGCTAATGGAATGAAAAATATATTCCCTCAAAATAGTTAAGACCGATTCAGTTAAGTAGAAGACAGATTTGTTGGGCTTTCTAGTTACTTGGAGCTGTGTTATCCTTGGCTTTGATTGCTGGTGGACTCATACTCACGGTGGCAGGCACCGCACCTGCTCCATGCATTGCTTCCCTGTGACCAAGGACTTGTTCACGTAGGAAATGAGAAGGCACAGGGTCAAGTATGTAATCCTTCAAATGGATGAAACCCCCTAGGCAACCAAAATTAAATTATATCTTTCCTTCATGTAGCTAAGATGATCTTAAATTTGGAAACATTTAATACTAACTATAATATTTTTTAAAATGTTCTCAACCTCCAGGATACCAATTGTTAAGTTTTCTACACCTAACAGATTGAATTCAATTAAAAGATGACCTAATTAATCAGATGCCTCGTTCTCCTCCCTCAAAATCAGTTTAAAAGTTGGCAATGAGCCGGGTGCGGTGGCTCACACCTGTAATCCCAGCATTTTGGGAGGCTAAGGCAGGCAGATCACCTGAGGTCAGGAGTTGGAGAACAGCCTTGCCAATGTGGCGAAACCCTGTCTCTAAAAAAATATAAAAAATAAAAAAGAAAAAGAAAAAAGTTGGCAATGAACTGGGGGATGGGAAAACTGAAGTAGAAGCCAACTCCTAATTTTCCTGGTTGGAAAGTCCAGCCACACAGTGGTTACTGTTGCCACGAAGGAAGACTTAGGTATTCTTTTGAGGTGTATTCAGAAAACAACACTTTTTCATAAACTGGTTTCAGGTAGAAATACCAGAACCTTTTGTTGTGCTCTGTGAATCGCTGAATCAGTAATCAACATCCTCACAGGATACTCAACAGAGTGCCTGGGGCTGGCGGCCATCTTGAGAACAGAGGGCATACAGGTGACTCTCCATCTATTTGCTTTTCTAGTAGGAGAAAAATAAGGATAAGGTAATCAATCATGATCGAGGGCCTTTATGTACCAGGCACTTCAGACTTTAAACCTTTATGCTGTGGTTTGCTTGGCCCCGCCAAATCTTATGTTGGAATTTGATATCCAGTGTTGGAGGTGGGGCCTGGTGGGAGGCGTTTGGATCATGGAGGTGGATTCCTCATGAATGGCTTGGAGTCAGTCTCCTGGGAGTGAGTTCTCACTCTTTGTTTCCACGAGAGCTGGTTGTTGAAAAAAGCCTAGCAGCTTCTCCCCAGTCTCTCTCCCTTCCTCTCTCTAGGTAATGTCTCCTCCCCTTGCCTTCTGTCATGAGTGGAAGCTTCCTGAGGTTCTTGACGGAAGCAGATGCTGGAGTCATGCTTCTCGTATAGTCTGTAGAACTATGAGCCAAATAAACGTCTTTTCATTATAGATTACCCAGCCTCAGGTATGGAGCTAACATAAATGGATTAAGCTACCTCATGACAAGCTTATGAAGCTGGCATTGTTAGGAACCTCCCTGCACCTGGGTGGCTCTGCCCTGACTGGCCAGCAGTCAAGTCATCTCTGGTTGTCCCATAACAGGGGCTGGTTCCAGAGTCTGTGATTAAAAGTCCATAAATCAGTGAAATAAGTATACTGAGTAGTTGTCAATCTTGGGAGGGTCAGATGTTTAATTTTGTTTTGTAAATATATGAGTAAATAGACTGGGCGTGGTAGCTCACACCTGTAAACCCAGCACTTTGGGAGGCTGAGGCTGGTGAATCACTTGAGGTCAGGAGTTTGAGACTAGCCTGGTCAACAGAGTGAAACCCTGTCTCTACCAAAAATTCAAAAATTAGCTGGGCGTGGTGATGGGTGCCTGTAATCCCAGCCACTCAGGAGGCTGAGGAAGGAGAATCGCTTGAACCAGCAGGCAGAGGTTGCAGTAAGCTGATCATATATATATATATATATATCATAGATCATATATATATATATAATATATACATATATGATGATTTGGTACCCAAAATTTTATATATATAGATATAATTATATATATATCTCTAGATATATATAGATCTATATATATCTATATATATAGATCTATATATATCTATATCTATCTATCTATCTATCTATCTATATAATTATATGTATCTATATATATCTATATATATAATTATATATATCTATATATATAATTATATATATCTATATATATAATTATATATATCTATATATTTTATATATATATATATGAGCAAATACATGATTTGGTACCCAAAACTGACCCTAATATGGTATTTGAATCCTCATGCCATCCAGAGAGTCCTCATGGACACAGCATTTCTGCTTCTCCACAGAGTGCCCTTTTGACAGGAGAGTCATTGGTCATGGTGGTGGGAAGGACATCGTCTGTATCTAGTCACCAAATGAAGCCATCAGGTCTGGGATATCTACTTCTCTGTTCCCTGTACTTTCTCAGTTAAGCAATGTGGCAGCAGGACTGAAGGCCGCTTGAGATTTGTGGAGGGAAAAATCTCTCCCGAGAAGGATGCATGAAAATCATCCCATATAGCAAACTACTCAGAAGGGCTCCCAGGCTGCCAGTCATTTTTATCCTATTAAAGATGAGGAAACTGAGGTTTCAGGCCACATGGCAGGCACGCAAGTCAACTGCTACAAGTCAAGAGCCATTTATTCAGCACCTGAGGTCCATGTTTAAGGTCCAAATAAACATAGAGAGATCATTAAGACATTGGCCTTGGGCCAGGGGCAGTGGCTCATGCCTGTAATCCCAGCACTTTGGGAGGCTGAGGCGGGCGGATCACGAGGTCAAGAGATGGAGACCATCCTGGCCAACATGGTGAAACCCTTTCTCTACTAAAAATACAAAAATTAGCCAAGCGTGATAGCATGTGCCTGTAATCCCAGCTACTCGGGAGGCTGAGGCAGGAGAATTGCTTGAACCCGAGAGGCAGAGTTTGCAGTGAGCCAAGATAGCACCATTGCACTTAGCCTGGGCAACAGAGCAAGATCCCATCTCAAAAAAAAAATAGTAAAAACCCTTACTATCAGAGATTACTATTAATAGAAGTCTGGGCTCTTCTTTACCCACAGCTGTCTTCTCCAGACTGTCAATAGGACTACTGAGGGGAAGGGGCTAGGGATATGAGTGGGTGGTAGGAGACTAGAAGCACAACTGAGTCTAGAGGTAGGTAAAATATGTCCAATGCATGTCATAGCCAAGCAAAGATGCTTGTTACTATATCCTATTTTATATCACTTACGCCACTTCTCCTAATTGGCAACTACATCTATATTCCTGGCAGAAAAAGATAAGGCAGTTCATGATCGCTCTTGACTCATGGAGGCCACCATCTCACTTGGAGATGCTTCTCCCCCGACTCATTCCGCTGAGAAGGACCCTGGGTATCTACAGCTGCTATCCTGTCCCTCTCCTTTTGCTTCTTCCCTCAAGACAGGCAGCCTTCATAGCCTAGTGAAAGGACATCACTTTTCTGCAGTGCACCAGCCGCTCTGGGTGACTAATATAGGAGACTGCATGCCTCAGATAACACCTAACCTGCTACAATTTTAAGCTAAGCAGGAAATGATGTGTAGAGTGGCCGCAGGCAATGGCATGGGAGTGAGACCATGTCACATGAAGCTGTGTAAAGGGAGGGTAAAGACACTGGAGCCACAATCACAGCCCAGGAGCAGCCTGGGCTCCAGGTCCAGGACTTAAACATACATGGGCTCCCAGGCATGAGGCTTCCAAAAGACTTACAGGTTGGAGATAGGGGCTAGGCACAAAGCATCCAGTAACCCAATGGGCTGAGAGCCAGTGATCCTTCAGGCAGTGGTTGCCAGAGTGGTTAATTAATGATCAACCACTTCTAGTCCGCTAAACTTCTTCCTCTGCTGAGGTGGAACTCACCCCTATGAAAAAGCTGTCACTCCTCTCCTGAAGTACCTGATGTGTCCTGTCATGTCTGAGCAAGCAGCCGGACCAACTCTTTCTTCCCCTTCACCCTCTAAGTCACTTGGATGAGCTGGAATCCTTGAGTCTCAGGTCAAAGCAAGAGTCCCACTCACCAGTGTTGAAACACTAAGCCCAGAGCCTTGGGAAGAGTCGCAAGTGCTCGCTCTTCCCTGGAAACTCAGGAGGAAGTGGCCAATAAGCCTTTCTTTAGGCATAATCCTGGAGCTCTACTCCAGACCCCTGGTGCCTTCCAGGCTGGAATGGGGCTCCTGGACAGAAGAGGAAGTGGCGGATATTGAGAATTTCAATATCTGCCTGTCTGTCTTAGGGCTTGTGCCCCTGACATTTAGCTTAGCTAAATCAGCAGAGGCTTTCCTTCTTATCTTCCAAAGACAAAAGTGAATAAAACTGAACCTAGTCTCTGTGGGTGCAAGTCTAGACATGAAAAAAAAAAGAGCTTTTATGACTATAAAACAAAAAATCCTGTTATCTAAAAAGGATAGCTTCCCTCTGCATTTTTTTTCTATGCATCAGAATTGACTTGCTTATAGGCTTTAGCTAAATACCCATTCCTCTTGAATTCTACCTTTTTTTCTTTGGCAAAGTTTAAGTTCCACCCCACGCTATAATCAGCATGCTTCCTTTTTCTCTCCTGTTGGCTTAGGCTGGTTCGAGGAATGGAATCTACCCCATGTGCAGAGCAGTTGGGTATTAGGATGGGCAGAATCAGAGGCAGCCTGATTCCAGGCACTTCCAAGGATGGAAGATGCTGGTAGAGCAACTAACCTAATTCCTTGAATTCACACACTACAGCACTGCTCATCTACCACTGTCTGTTAGTTGAGACTTCAGTTTCAAAAAAGAAAAAAAAAAGAAAAAATAGGCAGGGCATGGTGGCTCACGCCTGTAATCCAGGCACTTTGGAGGCCAAGGCGGGCTGATCACCTGAGGTCACGAGTTCAAGACCAGCCTGACCAACATGGTGAAACCCTGTCTTTATTAAAAAAAAAAAAAAGAGAGACTTCAGTTTCTGATACGGTCACTCTCTTAGCTACCAGTGGCCAATAAGAGCCATGCAATTCAGTCCCACCTTTAATTGACAGAGACCAAATAAGTGTTGGGGAAGCATTGGAGGAATAGCTAAGGGCTGCACAAGCCAAGGGGCGGAAGCAGTGGTATTTCAGCCAAGCCTTCCAGGCTAAAGTAAAATCAGGGACTGGCCACATACAGCTGCCTCTAGCAGGTACTTGCGGGAGCTAGAACATGGGTAGGTGTCTTTTTCCCAAAGGAAGTCATTTCTTACTTTGATGCTTTTGTTTTTTAATTTTCAAAAAGGAGGTGATTACAAGTCCACAGAGAGACTGAGAAAGAAAGCTGTGACATCTATAAAGTGTTTTGAGGTCCTCAAAAGCAACCATAAGTGATCAACAGCGATTCCTTGACTGCAAAGGATCTTAGGACCATCCTGTCCATTCCTCCTTATGGCCTGATGAGACTGTACCTTAGACCATCCTTGGCCTTGGCCTTTGAAGGACTTTTTCCTTTTCTCACGGACATTAAGGGTAGGAGATTCAGCAGTGTCTCTTGGTTGCCTAATGGCGCTTGCACTCAAAGTTTTTCCATGTGTCCAAACTCCTTCCAACAATACTCAAATTCATGTCACCCTTTTCTGCACCTGGTAGAGTTGTTCACTTTTTCCTACATAATAAAATTACTTATTCTATCACTTTCACACAAGGAAGTCCAGCTACTTTTTTATCACCAAGGCCAGTAAAATAGGCTTGCAAAGAGCCTAGGCAGTTCAGTTGCACAATCTCATCTCCGAAGTCGTGCCCCCTCTCTCCTGGCCTCTTCCCTATGAGGCTGAGAGAGGGCAGTAGAGAAGCCTGTCAGTAAATATCAACCGTAATGGCCTTACCCATTTCCTTCAGAGGAAATGAAACTAATGGAGAAAGATATATTGATCATAAAGACTCAATTTCAGAATCAGTCTCCTGGCGGTGAACCCTTTCAGTTAGCTGGGGTTAATGGCCTCTGCTTTCAGCTGTTGTCCAGTTGGAGAGCTGCACATCCCACAATCAATGGGATAGCAGGCCTGCTGGGGACATTACCACCAAGGCCAGCCAATGGGAAGAAAAATGCTCTGGGCTTTTTTATGAAGCTAATCAGAGAAAGGAAAAAAAAATTTCCTGAGCTATTTGGGGGCTTAAACAGGCCTTCCAGCTGAAGGCCTCCAACCTGTCGGGGAGGCCTTTCTCTCCTATCAACAAGACTCTGTTTTCCAACCCATAAAGAGCCTATTAGGCAGCCCTCCTTAGGGGGTGGTTAGCAGGGAAAATGCTGTTTAGGTTTCCCGATGTTTTTATGTGGCAGGGCCCAGCAGCCCATACAGGAGGCCTTGTTTTGTTCTTGCTAAAAAAGGGCTGGAACTCTGGCCTCTGCTGTTGAGAGGCAGCAGTTTGTAATTGGGAAACCAGCCATTAGACCATGGGTGGTGACATAATAAAACACATTTCTCTTTGCCTCTGTTATGTGTCCCTCTAGCATCTAGACAATGCCTTTCTGCTCCCCAAGATCAATGACTTTTTTCACAGAGGCACAGGTGGGAGCACATTCTTGGGAGCAAATCTCTCATTAGCTATGGGACTGTGGACAAGTTAATTATCCTAAAATTCACTTTCCAATCTCTTAAATGGCGATAATAACTGCCTTACAGGGTAGAATAATGATTAATATCACATAATGTATTTGAAGACCTCAGCACAATGTTTGGCATACATTAGGTACTTAACAGAAATAACCTTTGCGCATACCCCCATGCATATTACTAATGAATCTTTGCATTTTCCTGGAATAAATGTCTCTAAATTCTATACTAATAGAAATATTTTGAGCCTGGGGACCAGAAGACCCAGATTCTTTCTCTGCTAAAATAATCTACAACCATCTGGGAAGGTCTTAAGGAATGTATAGGATTTAGGGACAGAGAAAAGCTCCTCAGAGAAGGTGATAACGTAAGGAAAGGTGCAGAGGTAGAAACCACCCGGGAACGGGTGACGGTGGCAGAGTCTACTGAAGACGACACATGACGCAGATTGTTGGGAGCCAGGCTGGGGAGTTTAGATTTGCTGAAGAAGAAAGTGGGGAGTCACTGAGAACTCTCAGCAGGCGTGGAGAAGATGAAAGCAACATTTCCCACTATCTGTTTTCATCTAGGCTGTAATGGAGAGTGTGCGTTTCTGCTGAGCGGAGGTATCCTAAGAGAGGAGTGACAGCTCCGAACTGGTGTCCACAGTCAGGCTCTAGGGAGAGGCTGGCCAGGGCTGCCTTCTTCCTCAGAGATCCTCAGATCAAGTCACTAGCGCTCTCTCTGAAGCCTTTATTCCCCAATTGGCAGAGTAGTAACATCACTGCGCATCTGAACACCTCTGGAGGGAGTAAGTTTCAAAAGCTCTCTCAATTGTATGCAGTGAACTATTATTATTCCCTAGGAAACAGAGGATCAGAAGAAGCTTGTCTCTGTCCTACCCAAGGACAACAGCAAGCCAGGGGCACGGTGATCCCAGAATGAGATCACAGATGTTATTAGGTAGGTGCAAAAGTAATCGTGGTTTTTGCCATCGAAAGTAATGGCAAAAACCGGTCGGGCACGGTGGATCACACCTGTAATCCCAACACTTTCGGAGGCTGAGGTGGAAGGATCATTTGAGGTCCGGAGTTCGAGACCAGGCTGACCAACATGGTGAAACCCCATCTCTACTAAAAATACAAAAATTAGCCAGGCGTGGTGGCACATGCCTATAATCCCAGGTACTTGGGAAGCTGAGGCAGGAGAATCGCTTGAACCCGGGAGGCGGAGGTTCAGTGAGCCAAGATTGTGCCACTGCACTCCAGCCTCGGGGACAGAGTGAGCTTCTGTCCCAAAAACAAACAAACAAAATAATGGTGAAAACCACACTTAATTTTTCACCAACCTAGTAACACTTCGCACAGTCACCTACCCTTAATAGATGCTCAATAAATATGACCACGAGTTATATTTTTGTGACTAACTTCTCTCCAGGACTTTATCATTTCTGCAGGCTTCCACACACTCTTTCTCTGAGAGATACCTGAGGGTGGAGCGGAATGTGAATCAATTCTCTAGCCGCTCGGTTCCATTTCATGTCTAAGGCGTTGGTCTCTGACTGTCAGTCCAGGAGATTCTGTTCCTAGGTTACAGGTTCTGCAGAGCACCACAGAAATCAGGCATCTGGGAGGAACAGTGTTAGTTGTGTGGAGTCTCTGCATCCCTGCAGAGGAAACTCCAGCTGGTTTGGGGCCAAGGGTGTCCATTGAGTGAAAGGGCCTGTTTCTCTCTGAGGCACTGTGGAATGGGGAGGCTAACAGTGAACCCCCAGACTCCTCTCAAGGCTGGCAGCCAATGGGGAAGTGCTCCCAGGTGTGTAAAAGGGGCACAATGATCCCAGAATGAGATCACAGATGTGATCTATCTTCCTGCTCTATTGCCCAGGCGGGAGTGCAGTGGCACAATCTCCGCTCAGTGCAACCTCCACTTCCCAGGTTCAAGCGATTCTCTTGCCTCAGCCTTCTGAGTAGCTAGGACTACAGGCATGCACCACCACGCCTGGCTGATTTTTTTTTTTTTTTGAGACTGAGTCTCGCTCCATCGCCAGGTGCCAGGCTGGAGTGCTGTGGCGCGATCTCAGCTCACTGCAACCTCTGCCTCCCGGGTTCAGAAAGGCTCTGCGGGAAGACACAGAAAACTGAGAAGGCAGTGACTCCTCCTAGGGAAGAAAGGAATGGAGCTTACTTATGAAAATGAGGTGTAACACCAGGGCCACGGTAGTGCTGAAGCCGTTCTTAAGAGTTTCATATAATCACGCTCATGAATTCTCATAAAAGCCCACGAAGTGGGTAGGACATCATTATGATTTTTATTTCACACATTAGGAAAAGGAGGTAACAGGTTAAAAGATTTGTTCATCTTCATCTCCAGTCATTAATATAGGAGAGGTGTGACTAGAGCCCTGCTCTCCCCTTGTCCAGAGCTCTGAGGTACAACTGGATCTTAGGGAGCAAAGGGGCGGCAAGGGTAGGATGAAGTGAACCTCCATTGTGGCAATTGGCTGGTGGGATTTAAAACAGAGGAAACAGCTGCCACCACACCACACCAAAAGAAAAGAAAAGAAAAGAAAAGAAACAAAAGAATCTGAGGCCAGGCACAGTGGCTCATGCCTGTAATCCTAGCATTTTGCAAGGTCAAGACAGGTGGATCACCTGAAGTCAGGAGTTCCAGACCATCCTGACCAACATGGTGAAACCCTGTCTCTACTAAAAATACAAAATTAGCTGGGCGTGGTGGTGCATGCCTATAATCCCAGCTACTCGGGAGGCTGAGGGAGGAGAATCACTTGAACCCAGGAGGCGGAGGTTGCAGTGAGCAGAGATCGCATCATTGCACTCCAGCCTGGGCAACAAGAGGGAAATTCCGTTAAAAAAAAAAATCAGCCAGGCGCGGTGGTGCATGACTGTAGTCCCAGCTACTCGGGAGGCTGAGGCAAGAGAATCGCTTGAACCTGGGAAATGGAGGTTGCAGTGAGCCAAGATTGTGCCACCGCACTCCAGCCTGGGTGATAGAGCAAGACTCTGTCTCAGAAAAAAAAAAAAAAAAAATCTGGGAAAAACAGATGAAAATGAGGAGTCATTTCAGGTTGCAGATGACGGGACTAATTGTTTTTTTCTCCTATTTCCACCCCCTTTCTCTCTAAACCACCAGAATCAGCTAAAAATACTTAAACATGGGTGATTTTTAGTTCTTCTGAAATGGTTTCAACCCAAAGCTACATAGAAGACTGGCTGACTAATGGATTTGGTAGGTCAGAGAAAAATGTCCACATATCAGACAGAGCCACTGTCACTCTTCTGTAACTCTTCTTGGTAAGTAATTTGTTAGCAACATTTATTTATATTGTATTTTTTAGTGTTGGTGTCTCACTGTCACCCAGGCTGAAATGCAGTAGTATAATCACAGCTCACTGCAGCCTTGACCTCCTGGCCTCAAGTGATCCTCCTGCATCAGCCTCCTGAGTAGCTAGGACTACAGGCGTGTGCCACCATGCCATGTGTTTTTGTTTTTGTTTTTGTTGTTGTTGTTGTAGAGATGGGGTAAAGAACATGTGAGCAAACACAAAGAATTCATGGACTTGGAGAATTAAGCTGAGGCTTTTCTACAAGGAGGATGGGTTAGTATCATGAGATTCTTGAGAAGACCTTCCAAGGAGAGTGGGGAGATGCCACTAAAGAGAAACCCTCCTCTGTCACCTAGGTCCTGCTGACTGACACTCTTGGAAACATTTGAAACTCCTCCAAACTGGTCAGATTCTACCAATGGAACTAGTGTCATGGCAAAAATTCCTGCACAGTCAAACCCAACCTGCTGGTCATTATTTCAAGAGTTATCCAAAGAGACCAAAATCCAGCCTAGCTGGACGGTCTTGGGGTTCGTGGTATGGAGAGCTGACCAGTATAGTTAGGTATGGAATACAGTGTGACAAAAAGAGATTTCCAGCTTAGACACTGCTGCCATCCAGGATTCAACATAAGCACCCCATCCTACTTTTTAAAATCTTCATCACCAAAAACATGTGTCGGCTCCTTACCATGGCATGCTGAGCTCTCCATGGCCTCACTCCTGTCTCCTTTTTCAGCTCCACCCTCAAACATTCTGCTCCCTGGTTTTTGTCTCACACTTAAAACCTTTTTCTGGGGCTGGGTAAGGTGGCTCACACCTGTAATCCCAGCATTATGGGAGGCCGAGGCGAGTGGATCACAAGGTCATGAGTTCAAGATCAGCCTGGCCAACATGGTGAAACCCCATCTCTACTAAAAATACAAAAAATTATCCAGGCATAGTGATGCATGCCTGTAATCCCAGTTACTGGGGAGGCTGAGGCAGGAGAATTGCTTGAATCCACTGAGCCGAGATTGAGCCACTGAACTCCATCAGCCTGGGCAACAGAGCAAGATTCGGTCTCAAACAACAACAACAAAACCTTTCTCTGTTGGTTCCTTTCCCTGCAAGGCCAATTCCACTCTCAGTTACCTGGCTAGTTCCCGCCTATCCTTTAACACTCACTTTCATTTCTTCTCCTCCAGAGAGTGGTCCCTACCTGTCTGGGCACCCTTACCACCCAGGTGGTTGTATCACAGCACCTTCCAAATTATATTTAAATGATCTGTCTTTGTGATAGACTGTGAGCTACTTGAAGCAGAGACCATTTCTTATTTTCCTTGCATCTCTAAGTAGCTAGCACATAGTAGGTGTTAAATTTTTTAAAATGTGAACTTCATGAAGATGTTAAAGGTATATATATCAGTGTGGCAGACAGACCCTCGGGGACACCTTAGTCATCCTAACTTCTGGTGTTAGCTCCGTTGTATAATTCCCTCCCCTCAAGTGTAGGTGAGACCTATGACTTACCTCTATCCAACAGAATATGGCAAAGGTGATGGGATGTCACTTCTGCAGTTCTATCATGACACACATAAGACACACCTAAGTTAGGGGTCTCCAACCCCTGGGCCACAGACCAGTACTGGTCCATGGCCTGTTAGGAACCAGGCTGCACATCAGGAGGTGAGTGGTAAGCGGGCAAGTCTCCTGTCAGATCAGCAGCAGCATTAGATTCTCACAGGAGCGCGAACCTTACTGTGAACTGTACATGCCAGGGACCTAGGTTGCGCGCTCCTTATGAGAATCTAATGCCTGATGATCCATCACTGTTTCCCATTACCCTTAGATGGGACTGTCTAGTTGCAGGAAAACAAGCTCAGGGCTCCCACTCCTTGTACATTACGGTGAGTTGGTTGTATCACTATTTCATTATATATTACAATGTAATAATAATAGAAATAAAGTGCGCAATAAATGTAATGCACTTGAATCATCCCAAAACCATCACACCACCACCCCGGTCAGTGGAAAAATTGTTTTCCACAAAACCGATCCCTGGTGCCAAAAAGACTGGGAACTGCTGCTCTAAATGACTCGCTTTCCTGCTGGCCAAGGAGCAGCAGCATGTTGTGCACCACCTATGAAAAGAGAGCCACGTGGCAAGGAACTGCGGGCAACCTCACCCAGAGCGGCGTCTAGCCAACATCCAAAAAAAGCAAGGGCCCTCAGTCATACAACCGAGAGGAAATGACTTCTGCCAACAAAGTGGCGGAGCTTATAAGTGGATCTTAGTCAAGCTTTCTGGTGAGAACACTGCCTGGCCAACACCTTGACTGCAACCTTGTAAGACTGAGAGGAGAACCCAGTTAAGCTGAGGGAATGTGTTAACTTCTCTTCCTGGGTCCACAAGGGGCGTGGTTTCAAAGGCAAGAACTCCCCAGCGAAAAGCCTGACCTGCCTTCTTTCACGTCTCCATCTGGAAGCCTGGAGTTCTTTGTCTAACATTCGCGTGCCGGAAAGGTAAACTGCCCAGGTGAGCTGAGCTCCCTTAGTTTAGAACGCCCGCGAAAAGCTATGGGAGGACTGTGGGCCGAACAACCAATCCAATGTCAAAGTCAAAAATCAATCACTCCAGCGGAAGTTTAAGGAAATTCCTCTCATGGGACAAGGACTTGAATGGGGCGGGAGTAACTCCCGGATTAACAGTGTGGAAGCTGGCTTTCTCTCTCTCCCTCCTTCTCTCTCTCTCTCTCTCTCTGCCTAACAAATCGCTTTTCTTCAGCCGGGCGCGGTGGCTCACACCTGTAATCCTAGCACTTTAGGAGGCCGAGGTGGGTGGATCACCTGAGGTCAGGAGTTCAAGACCAGCCTGGCCATCATGGTGAAACCCCATCTTTAAAAAAAAAAATCGCTTTTCTTCAAAACTCTTTGGGTCCAATATTTACTTGAAGGAGCTCACTGCACCTCCAGGGCCTCTTCCCCCATTCCTGGGGCAGGGGAGGCCAAGAGCCTGGAACACCCGGTTACAAAGCCATGCCTGGACTCCTGGCCTACAGAAACTGGGAAATAATAAATGTGTATTTTAAGCCACTAAAGTTCTAGCGCTGGGTCATAGAAAGCGAAAACACCTAGCTTTTCAGGAAGAAGGAAATCAGAAAGGAACAGTGATTGAATATTGGCTGAAATGAGCTGGTATGACCAAGCTTAGCACTAAAGGGTAACCTAGGTATTTAATGCAGGAGATGGAAGACCCCAGTCCCTTAACCAGTTGAAACTGCTGGTCTGAATTCATCACATTTCACTCCTGCCATCAGTTAAAACTTGATTTAAGTACTTCTAGGCCCAGAATTAAAGCTTGGCAACTTAAGGGAGGGAGTGGAGTAGTGGCAGGCACATCTACTTTGGAATCATATAGACCTAAGCTGAGATGCCTAATCTCAGTCCCTGCGTATGTAAAGTAAAGCAGATTCACATCAGCTTGTTATGGTTTTGTGACATGCTTAGCTCTGAGCTTGGCACTGCGGTGATATTCTACGGCCACAGGGTGCCCCCTCCACCCCCACCATTGACTGCCCTTTCCAATGTCCTGACTCTAAGCAGGCTAAGCCTGCTTTGGGAAGCTCCCGGATTTGGAATCTCATGCCTGTAATCCCAGCACTTCGGGAGGCCAAGGCAGGCGGATCACCTGAGGTCAGGAGTTCGAGACCAATCTGACCAATATGGTAAAACCTCGTCTCTACTAAAAATACAAAAATTAGCTGGGCATGGTGGCAGGTGCCTGTAATCCCAGCCACTCGGGAGGCTGAGACATAAGAATCGCTTGAACCCGGGCGGCGGAGGTTGCAGTGAGCAGAGATCGTGCCATTGCACTGCAGCCTGGGTGACAAGAGCGAAACTCTGTCTCAAAAAAACAAAAAAAAATTCTTGGTGGATGCTCTGGAGGCTTTCTCTGCAGCTGAAATCCCAGGAAGTTCTACTCCACCAGTTCCACCACTGCTAAGCTGCTAAGAAAGGTTACACTCAATTTTCTGAAATGATTTACTACATCCCCTTTTATGGGAGTACTTTACATATTACAAACGGGACTTTACCAAACATACCAGGAAGTGAGAGGGGTCCAAAACTCTCCAGCCAGCCGTGTGTCTGCTGGCCCAACTACGATCCCCCAGACCAGTCCCACCCTCCCGGCCACATCTTTGCCTTCCTTCTGTGCCTCAGCTCCCAGCACTCAGGGAATCTGGCAACTTAAACTTTGGCACGTGGTAAACACACCCAAGCCCTTGCCAGACAAAGGACCCCCGGGAAGCTTCTACTCAAAAGGAGTGGCTGAGTGTTTAAAGAAGGTCTTGTCTTCCCATTGGGCTTCTGAGCACTCAGAACTCTTACCCCTCCTGAGCCCTCCTCTCTCAATGCCTTAGGAGGGAAGGAAACAGGAACCAAAAGGTGATTATTAATTTTATACCATGGATTGAGAATCTATAGCCCATTTGTCTAACACAACACAGCATGAACTATCTAGATTTATCTGGTATATACTGTCTTCATTTGTTTGGGCTTCTACAGCAAACTGCCGTAGACAGGGGTGGCTTATGGACAACAGAAATCTATTTCTCACAGTTCTGGAGCCTATGAGACCAAGCTCAGGGCTCCAGCATGACTCAGTTCTGGGGAGGGCCCCCTTCCAGGTTGCAGACTGCCAACTTCCTATAGCTTCACGGTGAAAAGAGGGGAGACAGCTCTTTTACAAGGGTACTATCCCATTCATAAGGGTTCCACCTCCCGAAATCACACCTTTGAGGTAAGGAGTTCAGCATATGAATTTTGGGGGAACACAATTATTATAATTGCAACATAAATACTAACAAATAATGATCAACCAGCAACTACCACTAATCAGCACTGAAAACTGTACAAGGCAGTCACACTCACAGAATCTTCATGCAACAAACCTGCCCCTCACCCTGAAAAATCATCCAACTTTCCATGCTACTAAGATCAGTCATGATCCCCACTCCATCGTGCTCAACTATTCACCAAACCAGCATCAACTCCATTAAGAGTCCTAATAATAAAGCTCCTCAGATGTCAATACTTGCCCCTCATGTTTCAGGATACTCCTTAGTAGCCATCACCGTGGTATAGCCATAAACGACCATCATACCACCCAAATAAATCAAAAAGACTATCAACCCCATGAAAGCCCCACCAAAATTCAACACAATACCACAACCCACAGCACCACTGATAATTAGTCAGTCTATAATTAGTTCAGTCCATTACATCTACAGTAACATGCTCAGTACTGCATTGGGGCACTCGTGAGTGTGATAGTAAGTGTATGTGGGTGTAGGCAAAGATATGTAGGTTCTGATTTTAGGATTGGATGATAGTATATATACATCAAGATATGATATTTAGGATATAATGCTCACAGAATTTCAGGCCTTGGAGACTAAGATCACTTAGTTCAACCCTCTCATGTAACAGATGAGGAACTGAGACTTACAGAGGCAAGTGATTTGATGAGGACAGGAAGCCAGGTCTCCTAACTCCCCAGATTGTGCTCTTTGCAGGTTCCCATGCTGAGTCTCTCTTTTTCACTTAGACTGTGCTTCTTAATTTCCTTTGGCTCGAGTGCAACCTCCTTGGTCCAGTGCTAATTTGCTGAGAGACTTCAGGACACTCTTAGGGAGCAGCCTAAGAGATGACCCCTCAACTTGCCTTTGGCTCTCCAGTAGGGTCACTGCGGGGGAGATGGGTGGTTCCTATTCAGACCTTAGCCATCCTTTCCTGGGGTCTAACTTCCTCCTTTGACTTCCTCCACAGTGGCTGCCCCCAGGGCCTACCACAGCCTTTGACAGAAGCTATCAAATGTGAAAGAGACAGAAATGGCCCCTTCCCTGGAATTTAGGAACCAGACACTGGAAATAAATGGGGTGTAGAGGGGATGAGGCAAGAAAAAAGGCAATGTGAGAAGGACTGCGTATCTCGCACTGTGCTAGGCACATTTGCTCATGTAGCAATATTTTGTTTAATCTTCAGGGCAGGCCTTAAAGGCAATTTTTAAAGACCAGGAAGCTGAGGCTTAAAGAAAGAGGCAGTACTAAGCTTAATGTGCAAGCATAAGAATCCAATCCAATTTACTGGCTCTAATTATCAAGACGTAGTCAGTTTCACATTTCTGGAATACAAAGAGGACTTGATTCAGCTCTAGGTAACTCCACGGTTTTCAAGGCCAAACGCTCTTATGAATTTTCCTCATAGTTCATTCTCATTGCCACATTCAAATGCTACCCCTGAATATAGTCAGCCTTGATTCCTGTTAGGCCAACACGTGTTACTGCTTATGCCTAAATTGGGATGGATTCCTTCCGTCTAATTAATCGACTCTCTTCCATAACCAGCTCATGAATTGCCCAGAAACTCCTGCATTCAGTGTCCTGTGTGGTAATGGGGGAAGAACACTGCAATGTTTAGGTACAAAAGACTCCTATAATTAGCTCCAAGCCCCAGGAATCAGACAATCAATCAGTGAGTATAAAAAGGAGGCAGATTATAATTAATTACCTATGTTTACACCAGGGTTATCTTTAGCCATAAGTTTTCTTTTTTATCTAAATAGATACCGAATCTTTTTTTTTTTTCATTTTTTTTTTTTTCAGTAGAGAGGGGGTTTCACCATGTTGGCCAGGATGGTCTCAATCTCTTGACCTCGTGATCCGCCCACCTCAGCCTCCCAAAGTGCTGGGATTACAGGCCTGAGCCACCGCGCCCGGCCGATATGCAATCTTACAATTATAGGACCTCGGGCCTGCGTTAACAAAGACTACGTTGACTTCTGTCCCCAGTTCAGAGGAGGCCCTAAATGAGTCACTTCTCCCCTGCCTTGCTTCCTCCTTGCTGATATGGCCTCCCTCCTGGGGTGGGAGGGAGAGATAAGCAGCTCAGGGTTGAGAATCACTTTAGTACAATACAGGAGCAGAGAGCATGCCTTTCTCTGTAGAGCCAAACCTGATCCTCACTTTTCTTAAAACAAAAGAAAATGTTCAGGTCCTTTCCACAGAAAGCTATAAGCCAAAAGGCCAACTGCTATGAGGGTAACCGAAGCCTTCTGCATGGACGAGGTGGGAAACTGAGGCTCTGAGAGACGGGAGTGGAGCTGCACATGCTTGTGCTGATGTATTAAACTGAACTCCTGGTGACATGCAATATGAGAATGACGGTGGGTATTAGCTTTCACTAAATATGCTTAAGAGCTCTGGGGCGTCATTGAAACCCACGCAGAGATTATTCAGCGTTGAACCATGAAAAATGAGAACCATGTAGTCTGACGTCTCCATTGCAATGTGGAGGGAACCAAGGCTTAGAGAGAATAATGGCTTCTTTAAGGTCATAGTGACTTGGTGCAGAGCTTACCTGAGAACCAAAACTTACATTTGTGAGTCCCTGTCAAGTGCCCATTCCACCACTCCAACCTGTGCCTTCTTTCCACCACCACACACCCGCCCCTCTTCTTTTTTGAGACGGAGTCTCGCTCTGTTGTCCAGGCTGGAGTGCAGTGGTGCAATCTCGGCTCACTGTAACCTCCACCTCCCAGGTTCAAGCAAGTCTTCTGCCTCAGCCTCCCAAGTAGCTGGGACTACAGACAGGTGCCACCATGCCCGGCTAATTTTTGTATTTTTAGTAGAGAAGGAGTTTCACTATGTCGGCCAGGCTGGGTTTCCAGCACTTTTGACTGATGGTGGTACAGCCAGGGGTCTAGTCCTGGCTCTGTCACTAACAGTATGACCTTGGGCAAGTTCTCCCACCTTCCAGGGATCATGAAAAATGAAAAGGGGCTTACACGGATCTCAAGAGCCCCTTCCAGCTCTGACAGCTTATGAGCTTCTGTGTGCTGCAGATTCTCTTCTTTTTCTATCCTCCAGAGGGAGGAAGTTGGGCTGTTTCCTTAACCTTAGATCACGATGAGTGGCTGAGGTGTGGGCTGATCATGAAGAGCAGCCTTCAGGGAGTGAGGGGTTCATGGAGAATCCTCAGTGGGAACCAAGGCCAGATACCAAAGCAGGAATCACACTCACAATACTCAATGCAACACAAAGCAGCCATTTCAAACTCCAGCACCCTCTCCAGGTGGCAGCCTCAAGCCCAATGTGTTCATCCCAGCTTGAAGATACCAGACACTGTCTCTCCAAGCCACTCATGCATGGCCTGACCATCCAGATGTTCTCTCAGATGCAACACAGGTTGGGATCCTCCAGTTAATATTCTGTGCTCCCTAGTAAAGACCCCAAAAGAATGATTCTTCAAGAAAATGAGGTACCAATTTTAGCTTATCAGAAAGACAGTTTCCTTGAGAAGACAGAGGCCAAAATGGCCATCTTCACTTCTGGAGTGGTAGTGATAAGCCAGAAAGGCAGGCTCCCTTCTTCCTAGGAAAAAACTCATTTCCCCTGTAATTTGTCTTTGTTAGCAATTGAGGGTAACCTTTGGAGTTCCCCTCACTATTGACTGTAAAACCATTCCATTAGACTTGCACTGGCCAAAATGCTAACCACTAGCCACAAGCTGAATAAAACGGAACAGTCAGTTCCGCATAATGCTGGCCATGTTTCAGGTACTAGTGGCTACCGTGTCAGGCGGTGCAGATATGAAACCTCCCCACTGTCACAGAACATTCAGCTGGACATTACTGCACTAGGAGTCTCACAAGAGCAGGCATCTGATTTGCTGAATACAGTTATGGAATTCATGGACAGGCAGTTTAGATAGGACAGGGAATACTGTAGTGTTGGTAAAGGCATGTTAATCATTCAAAATTATGCAGCAGGTTTCTTTTAAGAAATTCAGGGTTTTTTTCTTTTTCTTTTTTGTTTTTTGAGATGGAGTCTCGCTCTACTGCCCAGGCTGGAGTGCAGTGGCACAATCTTGGCTCACGCAACCTCTGCCTCCTGGGTTTAAGCCATTCTCCTGCCTCAGCCTCCCAAGTAGCTGGGACTATAGACATGTGCCACATGTGCCACCACACCTGGCTAAGTTTTGTATTTTTAGTAGAGATGAGGTTTCACCATGTTGGCCAGGCTGGTCTTGAACTCCCGACCTCAGGTGATCTGCCCACCTCAGCCTACCAAAGTGCTGGGATTACTGGTGTGAGCCACTGCACCTGGCCAGAAACTCAGAGGTTTTTTCTAGTGTTCATACTTGAAGATGATTTTTGAGCATCCATTTGTATTTTCTTAGGCTGAGTGCCATCAGGAATATGAAAAACAACAACAATAAGAGAAGAGGCAGTTGAATGTATTGGAAGGAACAGAGGATTGAGAAAGAAAAGACCCGAGTTCTAGCACAGGTTCCAGTTGGAAGCGCAGGTGGGGGTGAGTCCATTAGCCCCTTTGAATCTCAATCCCTTCAGTCTGTAAAATAAGAGTAATAATACTATCCTCAGGGGTTGGTTGTTTGTATGAATCACATGAAAATACAACAGAACACACTGGAGACTATCAAGAGTTAGATGTTTGTGTTATTGACCTTGTCCTCAAGTCACTTTCGAGTCCCACTGCCATAATCCTTGAGACTATTTTGCTGCCTCTTTCAACTGCTCTCCCTGCCTTGGGATCATACTTCAATCCATCGTGCATACCTCCAAGAAAACAATTCCGCTAAAATAGCACTAAGATCATGTGCCAATGCTGCAAAGACTAAAATGACTCCCTACTGCCGGTAAGATCAAGACCAAACTCCTTCTGGTATTTGCTGCTGCAATGTGCCCTGTTTGCTTAGGAAGCTGCTGTTTCATTTTGCAGGACCTTCCTGAGTGAGGCAAGAAGCCTTATTCCTGCTACAAGTGTGACCCAGGTTCTACCCATGCTTTTCCTTCTGTCTCTGCAAATTGCACCTGCTCCCTTGAGTTCACCATCTCTAACTCAAGCCCCCTATAACCTTGCCATTCTTAATGCCCATCTGGCCTTGCACATTACAACATGTTCTCTTATGTGGACTTTTCCTCTAATTGTTTTGTGTGTCTTATCTCCCCAATAGAACTAGACATTACTCAAAGAGAGTGTGCTGAGGCAGTGCTTGGCATCTCAGGGGTACCAAGGGATGCAGAGGGATGGGTAAGGATGGTTAACCTTGAAGGCCTGGGGTTAGATGGGGCCAGATAGATAGGGACAGCAAGGCAAGACGGGAAGAAAATTTGGTTTGAAAAGACAGTTTAGCTTTATACAGGTGGAGTATACTATTCCTTCAGTGGAACCCCTGTTTTAGTGTAAAAGTTTCAGGCCGGGCGCAGTGACTCACACCTGTAATCCCAGCACTTTGGGAGGCCAAGGTGGGCGGATCACAAGGTCAAGAGATTAAGACCATCCTGGTCAACATAGTGAAACCCCGTCTCCACTAAAATATAAAGATTAGCTGGGCGTGGTGGTGTACGTCTGTAGTCCCTCCCTACACGGGAGGCTGAGGCAGGAGAATTGCTTGAACCCAGGAAATGGAGGTTGCAGTGAGCCGAGATCGTGCCACTGCACTCTAGCCTGGCACCTGGTGACAGAGCAAGACTTTGTCTCAAAAAAAAAAAAAATTTCAAATACCTTGTGTTTATTAAGTTACAAAAATTAATTTTCCCATCTTTTTTCTTTATTTTTTGAGACAGAGGCTCACTCTATTGCCCACGCTGGAGTGCAGTGGCGTGATCTCGGCTCACTGCAACCTCCACCTCCCAGGTCCAAGTAATTCTCCTGCCTCAGCCTCCCTGGTAGCTGGGACTATAGGCTCGCGCCACCATGCCTGGCTAACTTTTGTACTTTTAGTAGAGACAGGGTTTCACCATGTTGGCAAGGCTGGTCTCAACTCCTGACCTCGTGATCCGCCCGCCTCGGCCTCCCAAAGTGCTGGGATTACAGGCGTGAGCCACTGCGCCCGGCCAAATTTTCCCATTTTTTATACTTTAGGTTTATATAATTCCAGCCCAGTCAAAAGGACATAGAGTTTTACTTACTTGTGGCTCTACTTTGGAGATCTTACTCCTTTTGGGTGTAGCAATTGGTCTCACCCTAGATCAAACCTCCATGACTCCATAATTCATCTAGAGGTTTCTCTCGCCGGAGAAGGCTAATGGGGCTAACATGAGATACAATGACGGATGTGATGTAGAGCATGGTTTCCTAAAATCGGCGTTCTAATGAATAGTGGAGCACTATGATCAGCCAAGATTCTCTCGGAAAATAAGCCAGGCTCCCAGTCCACTGCAGAAGGCCTGGGTGCGTGGCTCCAGACTCCATCCCCTTCATAATAAACACCATCTTCCCAGGGGAGAACAGGTTGCAGCCAGGCAGCAGTGCCTGTGTGGGGCCTCAACCAGCACAACAGTTCTGGCCGAGTATAAACAGAACACCCAATTAAAACACCTAATTACAGGGTAGGCTGAAGCCAGGAGGTGGGCTCTGTTGGTGGCCCTGAAGCCAGCTGCCGGCCAGGCTGCCAGCATCTCCCTGACAAGCCACAACCAATCTCAGACTGGAATGAGCCTCCAGTGGACAGATGACAACAGAGCTGGGAGGGCAGAGAAGGAGTGTGACACACTTCACTGCTTCTTTAGCTCCTAGGGCGTGGACAGTATTCTCCCAAGGAGCATACAGGAGGCTTCTGGGAAGACACTCCTTGGTGCAAGAGAATTGGAATTTCACATTTTAGGGACTTCATTATCTCATCCACAGAGTGGCATCATATCTAATGTTTCAATTATGATGAGATAAATGCTGCCAGGTGTAACTTCAAAGCTCTTTGTTGTTGGCCATAGCACTGCAATAGATGATGCACTTTCCCAAAACACGAGAGGCCAGGAAGTGTTGTAAATAACATGGCCCAAAACCCAGGCACGTGGTCCGGTTCTTGCTGGCTGCCTACCTACAGGTGCGCATCCCTCTCATCAGGCACTGAAATATTGATGTTAGCACAACTCTACCCCAATTATCACACTGTCAGTGTTCAATGCACCTTTCTCAGGGATAATGATAGTAAAATGAGTTTCTGTATCTTTCTGCCAAGGATCTCAAGGCATGTTCATACAGGTGCCTGTTTCTCCAACCTTCCTAAGAGGTTGACAAGAGGGGCAAGCATGTGAGTCTTCCTGGTGGAGAAGGAGGGGGCTCTATGTTCAAATGATGTGTCCCCAGCTTCCCTATTGTGACAGAAGTAGAGCTGGGACTAGGATCTTAAAATGCAAGCAATCAGGATTGTCACTCTGGGCTTGCTAGGTTAGCCTTCAGTGCATTGCTGAAAAAGGACTCTGGAGATGTAGAATGGATATTAACCACTAACAGGTGCAAGGCAGGCAGTGTCTGGATTCTTAGCTTCTCCAGATTCATTTCATGAGGCTCCTTTGGAAAGAATTCTTTTTCCCTTTCTCTTTAGGATGGATAGGATTTGGCTCCTTACCTCATGGAGAGTAAAATAATTAGGCACTTGCCCTTAACACACATAATACTAGTGTGCCAGTCACACATAATACTAGTTTAGGTCAAAATCACAACAACATTCTGTGCAGGTAACTGAGGGTACATTGTAACGGTGAGTGTGGGAAACACCTTGTCCCTCCCAACCAGCCTGAGCAATATGCCCGAAGTAAAGAAGAAAGGTGGGGGCCCTGCAACTGAGCCCCATCTTAACAGTGAGAGGCCAGTGGTGATGAGCTGTTCCCCTAGCCCAGGCAGCATCGGCCTGAGGAACAGGAGTTGCACTCAGAAACACTGAATATGGGGTCACAGGATCTGACTTGGCTCTGCTAATTATTAGCTGGGAGTTGAAGAAACCTCATTGGACACTGGTATCTCATGTACAAAAGTGGATTAAGGATGATTACGTTAGCCAGGAGCAGTGGCTCACACCTGTAATCCCAGCACTTTGGGAGACCGAAGCCAGCCTATCACTTGAGGCCAGGAGTTCAAGACCAGCCTGGCCAACATGGCAAAACCCCATCTCTACCAAAAATACAAAAATTAGCCAAGTGTGGTGATGTTTGCCTGTAATCCCAGCTAACTGAGAAGCTGAGGCACACAAATAGCTTGAGCCCAAAAGGTAGGTGAGCTTGAGCCCAGAAGTTGCAATGAACCGAGACTGTGCCACTGCATTCCAGCCTGAGGGACAGAGCGAGACTTTATCTCAAAAATAAAATAAAATAAAATAAAGAATGATTACCTCCCAAATATCGATTACTCGGTTAGAGTTAGAAGACAGTGTGGTGCAGTGGTCAGACCCATGGACTTAAGAGATGCACAGTCCTGGCTGGGCGCGGTGGCTCACGCCTGTAATCCCAGACTTGAGGTCAGGAATTCAAGACCGACCTGGCCAACATAGTGAAACCCCATCTCTACTAAAAATACAAAAATTAGCCAGGCATGGTGGCGGGTGCCTGTAATCCCAGCTACTCGGGAGGCTAAAGCAGGGACAATTGCTTGAACCCACAACGTGGAGGTTGCAGTAAGCCGAGATCCCACCATTGCACTCCAGCCTGGGTGACAGAGCGAGACTCTGCCAAAAAAAAAAAAAAAAAAAAAAGATGCAAGTCCTGGATTTGAATTGCTCACTAGTTGTGCGGCCCTTGAACAATTCACTAAACAGAGCTAACCTTCAGCTTCTCATCTGACAATACAGAATGGTAACAATACAGAGAGGGTTGTTTGGAGGTTTTTACCGACTCAATGCCTGGTGCACAGTGGGCACCCAATAAACCTTCTTTGTTAATATTACAGATGTAAGATGCGAAGCACAATGCAAATGCAAACAATTGTGATTATTTTCTAGGCTTTAGGCAAGTGTTGCCAATACATGAAGTGCTTTGCATATAGCAAATGCATAATAAGTCTGCTAATTATGGCATCCATAGAAGCAGCTTCACTCTGGAATGCAGCTCCAAGATTAGTATCATTTGCAGTAACTACATTCTAGGCTGCCAGCCCCACAAATTAGACACAAACTAAAGACATGCAGTACATGATTCAGCTGCATCTCAGGGGAGGGCTTCTGATGACAGCCAAAGCCACAAGGGATCCAATCTGAGTACTTTCAATGTGTCAGCAGAAGGCTCTTCCTCTCACAGCGATGATACACATACTGCTATGTGCAGTATGGGGTGCGCAGTGTGCTGGGGCCTCTCCAGGGCCAGGAGGCACACAGCTGTCCTGGACTGTCTTGGTCATGAAAATATTCTCCATGTAGGCACAGCCAAAGTTGAGGGTTTTCGCAAAGGTGATGTGTTCTTTAAAAAAATCAAAATTAATAAGAAAAAACCAGGGTTCTCTTTCCTTCTGCGTACTCACTCTTTTGCTGACATCCTAGAGACTTGGTAAGTGGCAAATCAGTACTAAGCACAGGTGCATGCAAGAGACCCAGGACTGCGACAAAGTTTGGGGCTGGCAGCTTAGCGTTGGGTGGGAAGCAGGCCCTGCATTTAGCCTCATGTCACTGCGATCCTTGGATGGAGCCTCGCAGAGCTCTTGTGTCTTAATGCTAGGTTCACAGTCTGCTGGGGGCAGGGAGGAAATGGAAGTATTCAAAGAATCAAGGAGAAGATAAAAATGTCAAGAAATGCTTTGTGATAATAAATTGCATAAACTTAAATTCTTTAGCCCAATGTAAAGGAAGCAAACTGAGATTCAATGACATTTAACAACGGGCTGTTTTCCATTTCCACTGAGGGAAAAGCAAGCGAGGAAGAGAATTCTCCGACTGCACAGGGAGCTGGTATGGCGCGTGCCCGTCTACGGGGCAGCTGGAATGAAACCAGACTGGAGGTATGTTGATCATTACTGAAGCTGGATGAAGATAATGGGGGTTCCTTTCACCATCCTCTGTGCTTTTGTGGATGTTTGATAATTTCGACAAAGTTAAAACAATGAAAGGCGGCAGCTGCTACTCAGCTCCCACCTATGACTGACAGGCAGAATGACAGTCTGGAGTTGTCCATACTGATTTTTTTGGAATGATGGATTTCATCAGTTTTGAACCATTATGTGAAGTCGCTCCACCTTTTCGTATTTGCCACAGTGTGTTTCTTCCAGCACAAGGGAGGCATTCTTGCTCTCCTTTTGCAGGATCAAGGGACTAAGTGTGCAGATCTTTGTCCCAGATAATTTCATAGCTGCTGCTACTTATGAGCTTCTCAGGTGTCACTGGTATACTAAGCTCTTTACCTGCATTGTGTCATTTAACCCTCACAGCAGTCAGCTCATTATTATCCCTGTTACACAAATGAGGAAACAGAGTCTATGAAAGGTTAAATAGCTTACTCAAGGCAATATGGATCTTAGGTGGCAGAGGCATCTGAGATTAGTTTGACTAGAGTTCCTCTCCATGCCTGTGCTATGAAGCTTTCTTAAACTTTGGCATCCTTCCTTTGTACTTTCCAGATTGAACAGCTCTAACATTTTAATTGTGCCTATAGAAATAAAGCTTTCAGAAGCTTAAAGACCTCGGCCGAGCAAGGTGGCTCACGCCTATAATCCCAGCACCTTGGGAGGCCGAGGCAGGTGGATCACAGGTCAGGAGTTCAAGACCAGCCTGGCCAACATGGTGAAACCCTGTCTCTACTAAAAACACAAAGAATTCACTGTTCATTAGAGAAATGCAAATCAAAATCACATTGAGATATCACCTCACACCAGTTAGATTGGCAATCATTAAAAAATCTGGAGACAACAGATGCTGGAGAGGATTTGGAGAAATAGGAACACTTTTATGCTGTTGGCGGGAGTCTAAATTAATTCAACCATTGTGGAAGACAGTGTGGCAATTTCTCAAGGATCTAGAAATAGAAATACCATTTGACCCAGCAATCCCATTACTGGTATATACCCAAAGGATTATAAATCATTCAGTTATAAAGACACATGCACACGTGTGTTTATTGCGGCGCCATTCACAGTAGCAAAGACTTGGAACCAACCCAAATGCCCATCAATGATAGACTGGAAAAAGAAGATGTGGCACATATACACCATGGAATACTATGCAGCCATAAAAAAGGAAGAGTTCATGTCCTTTGCAGGGACATGGATGAAACTGGAAACCATCATTCTCAGTAAACTGACACAAGAACAGAAAACCAAACACCACATGTTCTCTTTCATAAGTGGGTGTTGAACAATGAGAACACATGGACAGAGGGAGGGGAACATCACACACTAGGGCCTGGGGGCTGGGGGCTAGGGGAGGAATTGCAGGGGTGGGGTGACTGGGGAGGGATAGTATAAGGAGAAATACTTAATTTAGATGACAGGGCAATGGATGCAGCAAACCACCACCGTGGCACATGTATACCAAAGTAACAAACCTGCACGATCTGCACATGTACCCCAGGACTTAAAGTATAATAAAAAATACAAGGAATTAGCAGGGCCTGGTGGTACACACCTGTAATCCCAGCTACCGTGGAGGCTGAGGCAGGAGAATTGCTTGAACCCAGGAGGCAGAGGTTGTGGTGAGCAGAGATCATGCCATTGCACTCCAGCCTGGGCGACAGAGCAAAACTCCATCTCAAAAGAAAAAGAGAAAAAGACCTTCTCCACCCTTGACTCTGTCTCCTAATGTGCAGGAACCAAACCACCTAGCATCACTCCAGCTGCAGATACTATTGTTTATAATATGTTATCCCGCTTCATTCTCACAGCAGTCCCAACAGGGGCTCAGGCAAGTTGGATAGACTCTAAGGTCACAGAGCCATGGCCCAGCCCAGACTCCCCAGAACTCTGGTGCACTTTTCTCCCCTCCTATCTAACACTGCCTAGAAGTCCTGAGCTTAGCACTGTCCCCACAGGGTGCCTTACATGCACAGTGAGAGAAGAATGGCATTTCCCCAAGCTCATTGGCGCTGTCATCAGGACAATTCCACTCCACTGGTTCCGGGTCTTTTCATTCATTCTGTTTTCAGTGCCTAAGCTCTTGCTAAGATGATTTTAGGGGTTCTATTGGCTGCTGGTTTCACTCTCCCTTTCATTCTCTGATTTATTGTCCACCCTCCGCCAAGACTAGAATAATCTTTCTTAAATACCAATCTAGATCACATCACTGTCCCACTTAAATTCCTGCAGAGGCTGCCCACATCCATGGCCATGCCTATGCTTGGCCCCCGTCAGTCCAACTGCCTCTCCTGTGGCCACCCCCCTCCACAGCTTCTGCTTCAGCCGGGAGCCCCTGCAGTTTCCAGAACGCACCCTGGTGTTCTCTCTGTTGAACTTTTGCCCACTTTGCTTTTTCTGCTGGGATTGTTCACAGTCCCCCTATTCTGCCTAATGAATTTAAAGGATGACTTTAGACCAAGATTTCACCATTCAGGGAAATCCTTTCTGAATCACAAATCCCCTCTCACAGCCCCTCCCACACTTTACCTATCCATCACTCCCAATGGACAGTAAGCTCTTTAGAGATAAGGCTCCATATCTGTTTAACTTCGTGCCTTCAAAATTGAGCACACGGTACAGAATGAGTACAGAATGAACGAATCCTCCAGACTTCCCAATCACAGATAGCAAAGCAGCTATCTTCAGAAGCCTCACGGCATGTTATACCCTTCTTCTACTAGTCCTTCCAGTCTGATCTCTAATTATATTCTTCTATATCTGTTTTTCTCACTACATTCGAAGCATTCTTATCCACTGGACTCTTAGATCTTCAAGGGTAGGAGGTATAGGCCTGAGCCCAAAGCCCAGCACCTAGTAGGTGTTTCATTTATTGACTGAATAAAGTGACTCTTTCTTGCCAAACTTAATCATCCAGAGGCACCATCTTATACCTCAGATAACTTCCACCTCAATGCAGTGGTTTGAGTTTATTCACACTGAAGCCACCTTCCACTTATCCGCCCACTCATATCTTAGGGGATCCTCCCATCCTCTACCCTTTTGGCGTGGAACCTCCCTACCGAAAGAGCTCTGTATCACCCATAGACATGTGAGTTTCAGTCTGAACTTCCATTTTCAGATTATTTATAAAAATGCAAAAGCAGCCCAGACTCAGCATCAGCCAGTGTTGAAACACTATCCCTTGCTTGGTCTCTGGGCCTTAGCTCCATGCAGGGCTGCCATCTTTGTAGTGTCTATCTTTCATCACATAAAGGAGGGCAGTGGAGCCTTCATCTAACCATTCGTCGGCCCGCCCACCCATCCATTCATCCATCCCACACATGCTGAACATCTAACAAGGACGAGGCCCTGTGCCAGACTCTGGGAACTTCAGTGATAGACAAAACAAAATCTCTGACCTCAAGAAGCTCAGTTGAGACAGAAAACAAACACGGAGCAAATAATCATAAAGCTGTGATATACATGCTCCCCCAGTCATTTAAAGCACACAGGTGGGTCACCAAGCAGGAGATTCACTCTGCCCCAAGGGACAGGATTTGAGCTGGGCCTTGATAGATAAGTCAAATTTTGCTACCCAGACAAGAGCGACAGAACAGCAGATGCAACAGGGGAAGGGACCCAAGAAGCCACAAGGGGGTCACAGGAGTGAGAGAGGGCATGCAGGGGAGACAAAGCTCATCCACTTACGTCTTCTCACTTGGGGAAAAATTTTGTTTTCAAAAGACTGTGCGTCAATAAAATCTTTGTAAAGGAAGAAAGACATATTGATTATGGCCTTGCCTCTTCCAATAGCCAGATAAAGCACGTCTCTTCTGCAAAGCTGTGGAAAGAGCTGGAAAAGGAATCCATTCTTTCATCCAAGATTTCCAGCCCCTCTCACATGTACACACGTATTCATAGGACTGTGATCATGGCCCCCCAGTGCTGTACACTCCTTGAGATCAGATATATTGTTATGATCTGTGTTGCCACATGGTAGGCACCCCATATACTTGCTGAATGAATGCACTGGCTCCTGCCAGCTGCCAGGATTGTGCTAGGTGCGGGGAATGGGAAAATGGACGAGACGTGTTGCCTGCCTATCCAGCTAGGAAGGCCGACAGTCTGATCTGTCTGTTATGTGATCCAGTTTCTCAGGAAGGCATTTTGGAGTGGTAAGAAATGATTTGTTTTAAAGCTTGAGGGGGAAAGAAAAAGAGATCCTGAGGCAAGCTGAGAGGTGAATCTTTCAGTGTGGATGGAAGGCCTCAGCAGCTTCTGGGACACGCTTGCACACACCAGTGTTACCCTACTCCTCGCTCTTGCCACTCAGGCAGACAAGTTCCCTGGGAGGGCTACTGCTCCTCAACACCCCTCCCCAGACAAGATTGCTCCCCTGCTAGGGCCGGTCCTCTGCCTCAACTGTCCTTCCCCAGGCTGTAACGGCATGCTCATGCACACACACACACACACACCCCCCACATGGGATCATACACAATATATATTCTCCCCTGGTCACACACATATATAACCACACATGATCACACAGTCACACACATGATCACTCCTACAGCACACATGCGATCACTCACAATACACACTGACACAATCACACACATGGTCACATACAAAACACACCAGGTCACACACACAGTTACACATGTGATCACACCCACAACACGTGCTCACAGCTACACACATTTGATTGTCACACACATGGTCACACCTATATAACACATGCACATAAACAGTCTCACACACAGTCACACATGGTCACACACCCATACAGGCATGCTTACACAGTCACAGTCAAAACACAAGCTCACAGATAGACACACATGCTTATGCAACACACACAGTAACACACACGTGATCATACACTCATACAAGCACTCACACAGCCACACAGACACACATGCTCAAATGCACACATGTCCACATACTCACTGAACACACAGTCACATGCTCACCCACATGAACACACAACACATTCTCACACACTCACACCTAGACTATCACACTCAAATTCACATTCACACACACACACTTATGCACACACACAGGGTCACACAGCGCAAGGTCACACAGAACCTCACACACCCGGACATACACACAGCCTGAGCTGTCCAAGTGGCAGTACTCACATTTTCCATCTATCGGTGGTTTCAAAACAGGAAGCCTACGTGGGGAGGGGAGGTGCTGGTGAAGTAAGAACCGCTGTAAAGGGGCCCAGGTGCATGGGCTGGATTCAAAAGGGACATCTCCCTGGCACCTGGGTCTCCCTCACACGCGGGAGAGCTGGGCTGCACCAGGCCCTGACTTGGCTCAGCTCCCAGGCAGCACCAGCCCTGGAGGGGAAGCACTGACCACCCAACCGACGCAGCCACCCGATCAAATCACACCTCTTCCTCGCCAGGGGTTTTCCATGAGGAGCAAGGGAGCACCCTGCACCTTCCTGCTGCCAATATGGGGCCCTCTCCTTTGGAAACTGCTTCTTCCAAGAGCCCTTCCAGACTTACTTGCGCCTGCCACTCTACCTTGCCCCTCAGGCCCTCTGCCGCTTACTCCATCACGCTCCTTTGCAATGGAAACATTCTGTTTTGTGCCCTACCCTAACCCCACTCCAAAGTGAAAGAGACCAGGGACCTGCTTTCAAATATTCACATCCTTGCAGCGCTTTGTGTTTTAGTTTTTTCATAATTAGCATCTCCTTCAATCCTCAAGACAGCTTCATGAGGTTCATAGTATACTTATTTTACAGATGAGGAAGCTGAAGGCAAGAGATTAAGTCAGCCAGACACGGAACTTAATCAGTCAGCCAGGAATGGGCTTGTGCCTGTAATCCCAAAACTTTGGAAAGCTGAAGCAGGAGGATCACTTGAGTCCAGGAGTTTGAGACTAGCCTGAGCAACATAGTGAGACCCCCATCCATAAAAGAAACAAAAAAGTTAGCCAGGCACGGTGGTACAAGCCTGTAGTCCCAACTACTTAGGAGGTTGAGGTGGGAGGAACACATGAGCCCAGGAGGTGAAAGTTGAAAGTTGCAGTGAGCTGTGATCATGCCACCACACCCCAGCTGGGCAACATAGCAAGACCCTATCTCAAAGAGAGAGAGAGAGAGAGAAAAAGAGAGAGAGAGAGAGGCGCATTAGTGGGAGGAAGAGGGAGATCTCCCACTCTGGTTCTTAGGGTACCTCAGAGCGGCCAGAGCCAAAACTGATTGCAACAAGGAGGCTGAAAGGAGAGACGACTAAAGAGAGAAGGAATAGAGAGCTGCCACAGGGAGGAGTCGCCCAGGGCCAGGTGGGCTATGGAGGCACTCACTCTATCCCATCTCTCCCACCCCACATGTGTGCATGTGCGCCTAGCTGGCCAGGCTCAAGCTAGGGGGCGTTCAGGAGGTGGGGTCACTTCATTTATGTGCTTGAATTGCTGGAGCGGTTTGGAACTGATTTCCACAACATACAGAGAGTAAGATTAAGAAGAAGTCATCATACAACATTTCTGGGGGTGAATGACATCTCTGGAACTTGAGCTTTTTCCTTTCTCTGAGAAAACTGATTTAAAACATTTAGTTTAGGTAGTGACCTTGCAAAGGAAAATGGCCTCAATGCCAGGCAGCTGAGAGGGAACCATTTGTGCTATATTCCTGACGAAGTGGGTTCTGGAGGGGAGACTGGGAATGTCGGCTGGCCGCCCCCCTAAACTAGCCGGAGAGAAGATCTAGTGATCTCACATGTGTGGCTGAAAAGAGACAAGAGTGGACCACAAAACAAGCCCAGAATGGCTTTTTCCGCCAGGCTAGCACTTCTGTGGCAAACCATGACCTCCTTTTCCTGGCCCTCTTCCTTTTAGGTTTTACATATTTAACAGCCGGGACCCATAAAATGGAGCATCAGAGGTCATAGGAAAAAGGATGGGTTAGACTCAGGGGAAGCCCTGGAATTTCCTTTCCTGGAGATCTTCAAGACTGAAATGAGAGACTCCTGTACTTGGGAGAGTTTCTTCCTCTTCTTGGCTCGGTTTGCTTCTCCCATCTGCAATACTGTCCAAATCTCTTTTTCTCCAAGTCCCACCCTTTTCTAAAAAGCTTCTGACCCTTCCAGGCTTGAATAATCCCTGAGGTCAGAGACTATGACCAATGCAGTCTTACTGACTGACAAGTGAGGAAGAATCTTCCTGGAGGAAGCGGATGCCTGAGATGACCTTGGACTGTGTCCAACTCCAGATTTCATTGCCACTGAGCTAGCTTTGTGGGGAGGTAGGGCGGGGTTCTCAGGATTCTATTCCACCGTCAGATCAGAGAGGCTAAATCTCATCTCAGGAGTAGTGAGAGTGACCCAGGTTCCAGAATGATCTATCAAAAGGGGAGGGGAGTCGTCCTAGGGGGGTTGGACTGCTTGGGTTGGGTGAAATACTAAGGAATTGCTCAAGGCTGGTTTCCTTGGTCAGCAGACGTGTCCAGGAAGCAGAACCCGTGGGAGGGAGGGGGGAAGAGCAAAGGAGGGTTGCTGACTCCAGAAGAGGCTCTGAAGCAGCCTGGCCACCCAAGTTCAGAAAGTTCAAGTTTCTGGGGCCTGGCTGTCGTAAGGGCCTTATGGGAGGGAAGAGGAGCAGCTGGACGCCTTGCTGCTGATGGGTCTGTACTCTCCCAAGCAAAGCATCACGGGGCCTCATAAACCAAATGTGTCAGCCTTCCCACCAGCAGACCTGCGAGGATTTCAGGCTTGGAGTTATTTGTTCACTCACACAGTTTCTGTGGAGTGGAAAGTTCACTGACCACTGTGTGAACTGACTTAGATCTTAAAGGGAGGGGCTTGAAATGAAGCAAACACAACCTCTGGTTTTGCTCATTCACTGGGTTCAAACATGAACCCGAATGTTCATTTATTGGTAAACAGCCAACAGAAAGAGTGCTATTTTTGTTGATTTACATCTTTGTGGGTTTTGGTTTGTTTCTGCTGTTTGAAACACTTCGTGGATACATTTCATTTAAGATCAAATTGAAAAATTTAAAAATTTATTGTGAAGGAAAAGAGCCAAACATGCAAATATTCTACGAACTGAGAGTAAATTGAATATTTTATTCTGTGAAGATCTCATAAAATCTGAATCACATCACAGCTTTAGTCTTCAAACTAGCTGAGAGGTTAGGTTCTGAATGCCTCAATTTTTAAATAAAAAAAAAAATAAATTCTGTCATTCTTAAGGTAAAAAGAGCTAATAACCTGGAAATACTTTTACGTAATTGGGGCTTACCTTGAGGACAGCATTCATTTTATGTCAATATGCGCTTTCAAGTAAAAAGGAATAAAAATCCCTGAGAACAATTTGTTTTTAGTTAGATTACTAACTCTAATCCCCATTTAATGTACACAATTATGTCTCGCCAAAGCAGGACTCTTGCTAAAAAATGGCCTGAATAATGGATTCTGTTTCACTTTAAAAGTAATATAGTGAATTTTTACTAAAAATCAACATGCAGAGATGTTTGTCTACAACAACCTTTATCTTGGTGTTCAGTATTTCAAAAATGGTTTCAATTTACCTTTCTGCCTTCAGCCTGCCCCCTTGCCCCACACACTCATGCACACAGATGGCCTGCACACATGTGGTATGGCAGGGTGGCTTGCAAGTACCGACTCAGGAGTACAGGATGGTTTATGTTCAAATTATAGCTTATCACTCTGTTATGGGCAAGCTATTCAACCTCTCTAAGCAGCAGTGAAAGCCCGTGTATAATGGGAATAACAATAGAACCTGCCTCACATGGCTGCTGTGTGCATCAAGTGAAATAAAACAAGAAGCACTCAGCACCATAATGTGCTTTCAGTAAACGGCTGCTGGCATCCTAATCCTCGGACAACTCACGGTTCACCCTTTTCAGAGCCAGGCATTCTCTTTCAAGTGTATATTCTTTCATCAGGAAACAGGAAAGCCCATCCCCTTTTCTTCACCTGGGAAGATCCAGTTCACAGTTCAAGATGCAGCTCAAATGCCAGATTTGCTGAAACTTTCTTGTGACTTCCCAATCTCCACCCTCGTGATAGCCAGTTAGTAGCTCCAAATTAACCTATCCACAGTCTACTGGAATTATGTCTTTAGATCTTGCTTTGCCACAAAATATGGGATCCTTCAGAGTATAGAACTGAATCTTATCCCTCTTTGCACTGCAGATGCCAGGCACCAAGCAGACATTCAATATTTATTAAATGAATACGACAAAATGGAATCAAATGGCATCTGCGAGGACGTCAGGATGTATGGAACATATGGCTTTACAGAAATACAATCCATATTACAGTTTTTCCAGAAACCAGTTATTTCTGGGTGGACATGAATTTAACCAAGTCAGATATCATAGAAGATAGGTTAAAAGGAGAACCCTGAAGAAGAAATCAGGGCAATGGCTTCAGGGTTGCGCCATCTGTCCAAGGGATGCGTTACCCACCTTGTTTGTAGGTAAATCCCTTAAAGTTTAATGGGAAAGTGACACTTTTGGACCACTGCCCAGTCCCAAACACAAAAACTCTTGGATCAAGACAATTTGGTACATAGCAAATGAACTAAGTCAATCTGCCAAATCAAAGAGTGAGCAGAGATGGAAATTTAGCCCTACACTTGGAAGGAAACTTTGCAGAAGACAAGACTGTGGTTTTCCTTCAGTATTGCAAAGTTACAAAGCAAATTTACATCTCCTGAAAATCAGAGGAGACTAAGACATTTGGATACCCAACCATGGATACCCACCAAGAGCGTGGAGCTGTTAGGAGGAGGATAGTGAGAAGAATACTGTATGCCAAGCACTATATAGGTACTTGAAAAATGCAATGCCCAAAAGAACCTCGAGATAAACATTATTATTCCCATTTTACTAGTGGAGAAACTGAGTCTTGATGAGGTTGAGTGACCTAGCCAAGGTTAAGTGCTTACAAGTGATTTTTTTGCTCTTTATTAAAATTCCTCCGTGAGCAACACACTGTGGACGGCTCTTATCTAAATCTTTCTCCTCTATAATCACTATTTCTCTCTACTGTTAGAAAAATTTTTCTAGGCTGGGTGCAGTGGCTGATGTCTGTAATCCCAGCACTTTGGGAGGCCGAGGCGGGCCGATCACCTGAAGTCAGGAGTTCGAGACCAGCCTGACCAAAATGGAGAAGCTTCGTCTCTACTAAAAATACAAAATCAGCTGAGTATGGTGGCATATGCCTGTAATCCCAGCTACTCCGGAGGCCGAGGCAGGAGAATCGCTTGAACCCGGGAGGCAGAGGTTGCAGTGAGCTGAGATCGCACCATTGCACTCCAGCCTGGGCAACAAGAGCAAAACTCTGTCTCAAAAAAAAAAAAAAAAAAGAAAAGAAAAATTTTTCTAAAACAGGTTGAGTTAAACTTTCCACTCCTCAGTCTAGGCAACGTAGTGAGACCCCGTCTCTACAAAAAATTTACAATTTAACCAGGTGTGGTGGCACACACTGTAGTCTCAGCTACTCAGGAAGCTGAGGCAGGAGGATCCCTTGAGGCCAGTAATTCAAGGCTGCAGTGAGCCATGATCACACCACCACACTCCAGCCTAAGCAACAGAGTGGGACCTTGTCTCAAAAACAAAACAGAACCAAACAAAACCCTTCCTCTAGTTTAAAATTGTCCATGGCTCCCTTATATCCACAAAGCAAAATTCAAATATTCAAATTTACGAATGTAACATTCTCTACAGGCTCAACTCCTACCGTAGCTCTTCCTGCCTCTTCTTGACCTTGGCGCTTGACCTCGTCTGTTGTCATGCCGTGTATCGCCATGCCTCAGGCTTCTTGCCATGCCCGGCCTTCTGTGTTGCTTTACTTTATTCCCATTGAAAGCCTGTCTTCTCCTCTATCTCCTGTCTCTTCCTCCCTGGAACTCCTTCTTTGCATTTAAACAACCTCTCTCAAGTGCTCAATGTCACTTTCCCTTTCAGCTAAAAGTCACTCTAATTTGGCACTTCCCCACTAACAAAGTCCCTAATAGTTATTCATGCCATTGAATAATAATGGTTAAGATTTACTGAACCTTTATTTAGATGTCAATCTAAATACAGTGCAATCATTCCAATTTATAGATGAGGCTCAGTGTAAAATTAATAGCCCATCTAAGGTCACTTAGTAAGTAGCAGTGAGCATCTGAGTCACCACACTCTATTCAATGGGACTTTTGTCTGCTGACCTCTCAACAGCATTTCTCATTATGGACCCTCCCTCTATTCTCTACTTTCACTTTCCTGATTATGCCCCTTTTGTTTTTCTTTTGCCCTTTTCTCTAGTGGTTTATTCTCAGTTTCCTTTGTAAACTCTGACTTCTCTACAGGCACTTTAATTGCTGGTATTCCTCAGGAATCTGTCCAGTCTTTCTTCTTACGTTCTACTCATTCTCTCCGAGTAATCTCAGTTACTCCCTGGGCTATGCCTCTGGCTTCGACATGCTAAGGGTGCCCTTAGTCTCCAGGTTCCTCCAGTTTCTCCTGCTCAACCCTTGGGCTTTCTGACCTATTTCTTACTGGATATCTCCACTTGGAACACCTTGCTTGCACTAAACCTCATGTGTTCAAAAACTGAACTCACAGGCCAGGCGTGGTGGCTCACGCTTGTAATCCAAGCACTTTGGAGGCCAAGGCGGCTGGATCACCTGAGGTCGGGAGTTCAAGACCAGCCTGACCAACATGGTGAAACCCTCTCTTTAAAAAACAAAAACAAAAACTGAACTCACCTTTTTCCCCTCCAATTTTGCTTCTTTCCAGATGCTCTTGGTTCAGAGCACAGCATCCATGCAGTTTCCCACGTTAGAAACCTAAGATCCATCCTTGACTTCTCTCTTTCTCTCCTCTCTAATTCATCATTAAGCCCTGTCCATGTGTGCCTCCTACATTTCTCAGGCATCGCTTCTCTTTATCCCCTATTTCCTTTCTGTGCTAAGCCTCTATCACCCCTGACTTTGACGACTTCAGCAGCTTTAACAGAGCTCCCGCTTCCAGCTTTGCCCTTTCCAATTTATTCTCCAAATATACAATAATAATCATACACTCTTCTGCTTAAAACATCCCAGTAGCTCCCTATTTCCTCGAGAATAAAGTTGCAGCATCTTAACATGGCTAAGCCTCCTGCATGCTCTGTTTTCTGGCCCTTCCCTGGCTTACGTTAGGCCACCCTCTTCCAGCAACATTAGATTTCTTTCAGTTCCTTGAACGTGCCACATTTTCTCACAGCTGAGCAAGTGGGCATGCAGTCTTTCTTCAGGAACATTCTTCCCCTTCCCTATACTAATATCTCTGCCCACCTATCATGTCTTAGATTAAATCTTCTATGTTGCTTTCCTTGATCTTTCATTTCATTTCATTTTGAGACGGGGTCTCACTATGTTGCCCAGGCTGGACTCAAACTCCTGGGCTCAAGCAATCCTCTCTTCTCAGCCACGCAAGTAGCTAGGATTACAGGTGTGAGCCACCACGCCTGGCTTCCTGGTCCTTTAATCTCCCAATTACGCATTCTCATAACACCCTGCATTTCTTCCCAGCATGCATTCTGTTTGTAGCTAATTACTTATCTGATGTGTGTCTTCCTTCTCATCATGTGTGCATGTTAGCCTGTTGTTCTCAGCACTAAGTGTAGTACAGGCCATGAGGTGGATGCTCAGTAAGAATGAAGAGCCTTGCTCAAGCCCCACCTTCTACGTGAACTCCCGAATTCTCTCAGCCTTCTCTCTGCAGTCCCTTAGCCCTTTTGTTTTTATTCTGCCTGAATTAGTATTTAGAGTTTTATCTGTCTCTCTCCTCCATAAGCTTATGAGCTTCTTGGAGAAAAAGACCAGATCTTCCTTCTGTGTGTCTTATCTTCTAGCATGATGCCCATGGTGAGAACTTGTTCTCAGACCTAAAAGTGTCAGAATACAGAATGAGGTTGTGTACCGAAAAACCTCTAGGGGTGAGTACACAGTTCTGAAAGGAAATGGAAGAACACCAAGAAGCAGCGGGAACTGGACTTTAGTAGTAGATGTTTTTATCTAAGCAATTGGAGAACGGGCACAAAGCTGAAATTACAAGAAGTTAGGAAGCATTCTTGACTTCTCTACCTTGCTCTGTCAGGTACCAAAGCATCCTAAATGAGGCTGAACTGCACTTCCTTTCCCTTTTCTGAACCTCCACTGCCTTGGGCCAGAATATCACCATATTACCTCTGCTTCAACTTTCAGGGCCCGGTTACCTTCACATAAAATCCTTTTCAGATGGCATCCAAGATGCTCCATGGTGGTGCCCAAATCTATCCCTCTAGGTTCAACCCGCCACTTCACTCTCGTGCCCCCTATATCCCACAACCCTCAACTCTCCCATCCTCATTATCTTTTCTTCTTTACCTTTGCACATGCTGGGCCCTCTGCCTGGAACTCTGCTTCCCCACTTCCACAAGTAGATAGAGGTCTTCTACATACTTCTCTATGTCCAGATCAAATATTTCTCTGTGAAACATGGTAGAATTAGTTGTTGCTACTAGGGACTCTCAGACCTCCTTGGGCATTTGCCAAACTGTGTGTTCCTTTACTGAACCCAAAGAAGACAGGGAAATGTCTTTTTCTTCTTTGACTCTCTGGCATCTATCACATATTAGGTGCTCAACAAATGTTTAATAACTAAAGGAATGAGCTCTAGGTCTTTGTGAATCAAGTTTGTGGAACAGGCCTTCCTGTTCATCTAGCATTGTATTTCTGTCCTTAACTAGAAAGGTGTGCATTTAGCCTATCTTTGTGAAAAGCTGTTCTTGTTAGGAAAGAGTTATATTACACTAGCTTTCTGTTACCCACATGTTGGGGACTGTAAATTTCATTGCCCAACTAGTATAAGAATTGCAGATGAAGCAGTTTGGTGTGCTAAAAATACTATTTTAAGTACATTCCAAGGGCAAATAAACAAACAAGAAATATATGCTATTGGGTATTATCCATGTGATTGCTCTAATGTCATTTAGCTTGGAATTTATGCAGTTCTTCTTCTCTACTCAACTGCTTAAGTGCAAATAATTGAAGGTTGTCAAAACATTTAAAATAACTCTGACCCTCGTGTGTACAATAATAATAAGGTGCAGAAAAAGTACTGGCCTCCAAAAAGGGGAAAAGTTCACTTCTGAATGGCTTAAGTAAAAATAAAATGAGTTTATATAAAGTTTGCAAGGAAACAGGAAGTTAGAAAAAACTGTGATAAGGAAAGCCATAAAGAGCAATGGTGACCTAGAAAAGATGGATCTGAAAATGCAGACGGAAACGTTTTGACCAGGATCACTTCTCTAGGGCTTTTTCTTTCTTTCTTTCTTTTAAGATACAGCTTAAAAGGTAAGGATTAAACTCTTCATAATTCCATAAGACAAGCACATCTGATGAGGGGGGAAAATGATTATTCACTCTACTGGAATTGCTTTAATGAAACTTTCTTGATGAAAGCTGCATCTGAAAATACTCATTCGAAGATGAGGACTTATTTCAAGATGTAAACCAAGGCAGTTGTTGGAGTGCTGCTTGCTTGTGAAGCACACCACATCTTCAGGATGTCGAGCTAAGCCAGATTGCTCACAAGAGTCCCTCCCAGCTGGCTTTTCTGGACAGCCAGTTCTCACCCCAGTGGCACAATGGAAGCCACCAACAGCTAGTAAATCTGTGAACACCATTCAAGCAAAGACGTAGGGTCAGAGCACAGTGGCTTCAGACCTTGAGCCTCTTCCTTTCCCCTTGGGAATCCCCGTCTGCTCAGGCCAAGTTCTTTCCTCTGGCTCTGCCACGCCGACCTCTTTTCAATGTCTCCCTCTTCATGGGAGCTGTTGATAATGCCAACACAGCTGATGACCAGGCTACAAGCCCTTTCTGTGCTCATGAAAACCAACAGCTTTTGAAGTACAAATCTAAAGAGAGCAGACATTCAATTTTTGCCAGGCATGGTGGCTCAAGCCTGTAATCTCAGCACTTTGGGAGGTTGAGGCGGGCAGATCACCTGAGGTCAGGAGTTCAAGACCAGCCTGGCCAACATGGCAAAACCCCATCTCTACTTAAAATACAAAAAAATTATCCGGGTATGGTGGCGCACATCTGTAGTCTCAGCTACTAAGAGGTTGAGGCACGAGAATTGCTTGGACCCAGGAGGCAAAAGTTACAGTGAGCCGGGATCACACCACTGCACTCCAGCCTGGGCAACTGAGTGAGACTCTATCTCAAAAAAGAAAAAAAAGAAAAGAAAAGAAAAAAGAAAGAGAAGAAACATTATATTTGACTTCCTAAATCTGCTGTAAAGTCTCTTGTGCATCATTCAAGATACAAGTCAACTGTCGTCCTCTACGATATTCTGGTTCTTTGATAACACAAGACACTACTTCTTCTGAGTTCATACAGTACTATACATACCTCTATTATCATATACTCTTATCAATACAATAATAATCTGTTGACATATCCATGGGTCTCTGTAAAGCAAAGACTCCAGGCTACTCAACACATTTGTGGAATGAATGCATCAATGAAGGCAGCTGAGAATGGAGGATTGTGGGAAGTAGATTTTGTCTGTCAACACCCATTAAGAAACAAAAGCCAAACATGTTGAATGGCAGGAATTACTGATGTGAAACTTGGATATGGGCCAAGCTTTGGCGCAAGGCGCCTAAGCCACATAAACAAGCAAACTGGATGGCTGGGATTTGTTTCTAGTGACTTATCGTTGACATACTTGTTGATGTTAAGACTCTCCTTTCCAAAGTCAATACCTTCATCCAATCACTGCCAGACATCTTTCCCTGAAGAATTTATTAAACTGGACACCAGGGAGCTCCAGAAATAACGTAGCTTGAAGAAAGCACTGTGCATTCATGATGATCTGAATTAAAATTTAATTGGGTTTGAGATGGAGTGAGATGCTAAGGTTAACATAGGAGGGAAACATTTTCTGCTATGTATGAAGCCAATACTCCACCCCTACACTCAATCCCTCATGTCCAAAGACCTTTTGCATTTTCTTTTTAGCACAAAGGCTTTGAGTCTTTAAAGAGAGAAAAGCCAATTATATTATCAGTTGGGTGGGGAGACCTTTGCTCTGATATCCAAAAGGCCTTCAAAACCTTTCCTGCTTGATATTATATAGGTATGGTGATGGGTACACCACAACAAGCCAGGAATTTTAATGATTCATTGTGAGAGAGAACAACATTTCACTGGAGGGAAGGAAGGCAGGTAGGATTCTGCCACTATTTGAATGGGAAGAGCCATTTTGGGAAACTAGAATTTAAAACAAAGCTCATCTTTTTGGGTTGTATGATAACATCTATGGATTAGAATCCAGAACACTGCCGGTCCCTTTGGATGAGCACAGGAAATTCCAGGAGAAACCTTTTCTGATAAAGTTGTTGGTTACACAAGTGTCCTCACTTTAAGGTTATTTTTAATTAGCTTGTTAGCTTATGTAATTGAGGGTTGTTGGGGATGGAAAGATGGGTGGTGGAAAGACAAACCATGATTTCATCTCCATTATAAACACAGGAAATACGTGGTGCTACAATAGGACTTTACAAGTTGCAGGAAATACCGTGGAAGAACACAAGCCCTCCTTAAGGCAAGATGAAGTCCAGCCCAGGGCAAAATTCCTGTGTCTCCGTTAGGAAATAGATACAATGTGCAGAGCCTGGGCAAAAGTGTAAAGAGAGGCCCCCACATACACAAAAGTCTACATATTTACAAAAAATAAGTCAAGCAAACCAATTTGTAAATATGCCTTAGCCTTATATACTTTCATAACAAGCTGATTGGAGGTTCAGACTTCTTGGCATTGTGTGCCAGTGTATGGCAGCCTGGGAAAAGCCAGCAGCCGGCCGGCCCTATCTCTTCTCCTGTGGTCTGCTTCTATCTGCTTTTAGCTCAGACCTTGGCTTCCTTGGGTACCAGGAGGGTCCTCACATGTATGCATATGGGTACCCCAAGAATACGTCAAAGTTGTGTCCACAGTCCCACAAACAGAAGCTCTTTTGTTATCCTCAGGGCAAGGGCTGTCTGTCTTCGGGAGGCTGGAGATGGGGGAGAGACCCTAGAAGCAGGTTCCTAGTCATTTGTGTTCCTAAAATCCAGAGCATGGTGTGTGTGTGTGTGTGTGTGTGTGTGTGTGTGTGTGTGTGTGTGTGTTGTCGGGGTGGGAGACACATAGGCTCCAAGTATGCATGTCTCCTTGGAAGTAAGAACTCTTCACTCTGTACTGAAGAATGTGACCATGGGAAGACTACGGTGGAGTGCTCTAGGCTAGGATAGGCCTGGGTACAAAAACCACAGTAGTGAGTGCGACAAGAGAGTACAAATGTAAACAAACTAGTAGAGCAGTCCTGCCTTATCCATGGTTTCACTTTCCAAGGTTTCAGTTGCCAGTGGTCAACTGTGGTTCAAAAATATTAAGAGAAAAATTGCAGAAATAAACAACTCACAAGTTTCCAATTGTGCGATGTTGTGAGTAGCATGATAAACTCCCGAGCCATCCCACTCCATTCCACTAGGGACACAAATCATCCCTTTATCTAGCCTGGACACATACTGTGGATGTAGCAGCAAATCCACACTGTTTGCACTCTCCGCCTTTTAGTCACTTAGTAGCCGTCCAGGTTATCAGACCAATTGTCCCAGCACTGCAGTGCTTGTGTTCACATCACTGCTATTTTACTTTACCATGGCCCCAAAATGCAAGAGTAGTGATGCTGGCAATTTGCATATCCCAAAAGAGAAGCCGTAAAGTGCTTTGTTTAAGTGAAAAGGTGAAAGTTCTCAACTTAATAATGAAAGAAAAAAATTGCAGGAAGAAGTCACTGAGGTCTATGTTAAGAAATCATTTTCCATCCATGAAATTGTGAAGAAAGAAGAAGAAATTTGTGCTGGTTTTGCTGCCTCACCTCAAACTGCAACAGTTAATAGCCACAGTACATGATAAGTGTTTAGTTAGGATGGAAAAGGTATTAAATTTATGGGTGGAAGACATGACCAGAAACCGGATCCGATTGACACAATTGGGTCTGGTGCTATCCGCACTTTCAGGCATCCACTGGGGGTCTTAAAGTATCCCCCGAGGATAAGGATGGACCACTGTAATAGTAAAATCACATTGTAGACACTATCGGATTGCAGACATGGCAGAAGCATTAGGGGGTAGAGGTACTGAAGGTTCCACTATCAGGAAGAAAAAGGAAGGAAGACAGGACAATGACAGAAGGTGAGTAGGAATCCAGATATTTGCATCACAGCGGGCTGAGAAGGCAAGCTCAGTTGTGCAGCAACTTGCAGTGTTGGCCCTACAGCTCTGTGAGGGGGTTTGGCTTAGGATGGGCCTCTCTGGGTGTCTGAGGAGGCTGACCTGAAACAGAGATAGTCTAACAACGTGAGTGGAAAATACCAAGATGGCATGGAGTTCACCTTGGCCGCTGTGTCTCTTAGAGGACACATGGAAAGGCCAGAACCCCTCCATGGGTGTGCAATTGTTCAAGGATCCATGTGATGTCACCCACACCCCGTCATGTCTGTGGAAGCCACTGACTCCACAGCCACCAAGCCATCTCGACTCACTGCAACCTCAGCCTCCCGGGTTCAGGCGATTCTTCTGCCTCAGCCTCCTGAGTAGCTGGGATTACAGGTGTATACCATCATGCGCAGCTAATTTTTGTATTTTCTGTAGAGATGGGGTTTCATCATGTTAGCCAGGCTGGTCTTGAACTCCTGATCTCAAGTGATCCACCTGCATTGGCCTCCCAAAGTGTTAGGATTACAGATGTGAGCCACCATGCCAGGCCTTCTTTTATTTTTTTCTTTCTTTCCCCGCGTCCTCCCCTGCCCCTCCCCCTCCCTCTGCCCCCCCTTCTCCCCCCCCCCCTTTCTTTGTTTCTTTCTGACAGGGTCTCACTCCATCACTTAGGCTGGAGTGCAGGGGGATGATCACGGCTCACTGCAGCCTCGAACTCTCATGCCCAACTGATTCTCCGGCTCAGCCTCCCAAGAAGCTGGGACCTCAGGTACGAAGCTAACTGCCTGTGTAACTTTTAAAATTTTTTGTAGAGATAGGGTCTTGCTATGTTACCAGGCTGGTTTCAAAATCCTGGGCTCAAGTGATCCTCCTACCTGGCCTCCCAAAGTGTTAGGGTTACACGCATGAGCCACTGTGCCCAGAATATTTTAAAGCAAATCCCAGATATCATATCATTTTACTCCAAAATAGTTATAAAGATCTATTTATTTTCCCTAGAGTATTTTATTTTATTTTTTTAAAGATGAGGTTTTACCATGTTGGCCAGGCTGGTCTTGAACTCCTGACCTCAGGTGATCCACCCACCTCGGCCTCCCAAAGTGCTAGGATTACAGGTGTGAGCCACCACGCCTGGCTTCCCTAGAGTATTTTAAAACAACCTAGACATTAGCATGCATCTCTAACTGATAAGGACTGATTTATCTTAAACATAATCACTTGCCTTTATCATCTCTAACATTTATAATCATTCTTTAGTATCAATGAATATCAAATCCACATTCATTTTCCCCCGATGGTCTCAAAAATGTCTTTTTTCCAATCAGTTTGTGTGAATCAGGGTCAATCAACGTCCTGCCTTCAGCAGGATGGAAAGCCCCAGTGTGTGGCTCAGACGTCAGGGCCTCTCACATGCCTTCCCCTCAACGAGAACCATGTGGCATCTCAGCTGAACAAGGCCACAAGTCCAAAAGTGATGAGCCTTCATCTTCAGGGCTTTCTGGCCTCTGGAGAATGAAGTCTCGGTGAGAACCGCAGGCAGCTGAGCCCCTGTGGCGTTGGAGTACTGACTCTGCAGTCCTAGTCCTAGAGCCACTGTCCAGAGCTTCCCAGTCCTCCCAGGATTTAGGTCACTGAGCCACAGTCGATCTGCAATGAAAGTGGGTTCCTGCTCTCGCTGGTACTGCCTCTACTTTTCACGATTTGATCTTTCTAGTTAAAGGCCAAAGACAAGCTGCATGGGGTGACAGAAAGAGCCAAAAGCAGGGACAGCAGGCTGAGCACTCTCTCTGTCCCTGTCTGACCGTGTGGCCTTGAGCAAGTCTCTGACCAATCAGTTTGTTTACTTCCAAAGTGAGAGGGAGGGACTTAACAATCCCTAAGACCCTCTAGCTCTGACATTTTATGACTCTAAGCTCAAAAGCCACCAAATGACTTTGTTTCTGCCACTGTGCTAGATGTTGGAAGCACACAGAGGTCTCTCTTCCTAGATGACAAACTGTTTACAGGAGGGGCTGTATCAGATTTGTCATCACCAGGTTCTAGCATGGCACAAAGCCCATTCTAGGCCCTCAATAAATGTTGCTGAATGGGATACCCAATCTAACAACCAAATCTCGAACATCTACAATGAGCCAGACACCGCGCTAGGCTGGGGATCACAAAGATCTCCCTGGATCTGTGTGTCAGTGTACTTTAAAAAAGAAATAAAGAATAAAAAAAGAAAAAAAAAAGATCTCCCTGGAGAGGCTAACATTGAAATAGGGAGATTAAAAGTTTGATAATTATAAGAGAAGTAGCTGAGGGTCTTAACAGCTCAGACCTAAGATAAAGAAACTAGACTGGTGGCCCCAACTATGGGTTTCCTGCTCCTCAAGTTTTACCCTGTCAGCTATGCTTCATTCCCAATCCCCCCACTTGCTTCAACAGCAACACCATAAGGAGTGGTCCTCGGACAAAGAAAAGTCAGAAAGATGTCTGTGCCAATTTGCAAAAAGGAGTATCCCCCAACTAGTATCCGGAGCCCTTTCCAGGGTCAGCCTAGGGAAGCCCACAGAAACGATGCAGACGGCTAAATGTTCCCCATGTAAACTCAATGACTCTGCATCCTCCTGAAATCCACCTAGGACAGGCATGCAGACGCGCAGAGACCAACTGCATAGTTTCACCTCAAGATGAGCTAAGGCCGGGTGTGGTAGCTCACGCCTGTAATCCCAGCACCCTCAGAAGCTGAGGCAGGAAGACTGCTTGAGCCCAGCAGTTTGAGACCAGCCTGGGCAACACAGGAGACCTCCTCTCTAAAAATAGTAAGAAGAAGAAGAAGATGGGCTAAAACTACGGAGCAGGAGAAGGTCCCCAGTGAGGTGATTCTCCTCTAGGTAAAGGCTGGGAGCCTTCAGAATGGGGACTGGGCCACTGCTGCTATCCAGCCCAGCTGCGCGGGGAGGGTGAAATGACTGTTCAAAGTCTCTTTGGGTGGGAACAAGGATTTCTTGAATTCACAAAGCTGGCAAGGTTTTGAATCACAGCCCAGAACTGAGTTCCTCATTGCCAAGTCCCCATCTGAGAGAAAACAGCCTCATGCTCTACCTAAGAAACCAGATAAACATACTGGCTCAAGAAAGGACTTCCAGGAAGCGTCCCAGCAAAACAAAACCAAATCCCTTTCAAAACAGTAACCAGGTTCGGTGGTGTCAAGACAACAGCCTCCTGTCCCTGTCTCCTGGTGCGCATCTCGGGGGCCTCCACAGGGCTTGCTGGGCCTGGTGGTCCACTCCCTATGTGGGGACAGGCGGGCCCTGAAGGAGATGTCATTAAAGTGTACTTTTAGAAGTGAAGGCATCTTAGGGATCTTCTAGTCTAGCCCCTCCCTCAATTCAGAGACAACTTCCTTCCTCCGAGCCTCTCCAGCGACCCTTAGAGAAAGCAGGAAATTCACCACAGTAAGCGAAGACATGATGTCTTTATGGCCAGGAGTTTGCAATTCTAGCTAATTACAGCCAACACTGGCTCACTGCTGAGCTGTGAGTTGGAGTCTTAAAGCTTCTGTGTGGCTCAGCACATGTGGTGGGAAAAAAAAAAATGAAAGAACTTTGCAACAGATACCGGGGGAGCACTTGCTGGCACATGTGTGCAGCAGGAGTCCCCGGCAGGATGCGGCTTAAAATCAGACACACATGGCCCCGCCAGAGCCTGGGGCTGCCAATTAAGGCTCAGAAGCTTTGAGAGGAAGAGCTGGAGGGGAGGAAAAATACCCAACAACTTGTTAACAATTAGCAATCTGAGTGCTTTTTAAAAAAATAAGTCCTAAGATCCGTAAACAAGAGGGAAGTATTTTGCTGAGAAATCATCAAAACAACACTACTCTGAGCATCCCTTCTGCCCCAAAGCTCAAAACGGTTGATGAATGTGAAATTACTTATTACTTTCCCACATGGGAGTCAGGGCGGACAGAATTGTCCCTAATTTACAGAGCAGGGAGATACAGTCACAGCAAAGCTTCTGCTTTCCTTTATTTCACTCTGGAAGGAATAACTGGACCAGCTAGAAATCCCCTAACGAGTATGACTTTTTATTTCTCAAAGGCCTTGTTGATATATCCTACAAGTGAAAGGGAAAACAGGAAGAATCTATAATCCTATTTGCTCACAGTTGCATAAAGAAATGCTGGGGGTGGGTGGTGGCCCATACCTGTAATCCCAGCACTTTGGGAGGCTAAGGTGGATGGATCACTTGAGGTCAGGAGTTCGAGACCAGCCTGGTCAACATGGTGAAACCCCATCTCTACTAAAAATACAGAAATTAGCCGGGCATGGTAGTGCACGCCTATAATCCCTCTCGTGAGGCATGAGAATCGCTTGAACCTGGGAGGCAGAGGTTGCAGTGAGCTGAAATTGCACCACTGTGCTCCAGCCTGGGCAATAGAGCGAGACTCAGTCTCAAAAAAAAAAAAGAAAAAGAAAAAGAAAAGGCTGGGCATAGTGGCTCACACCTGTAATCCAAGCACTTTGGAGGCCAAGGAGGGTGGATCACCTGAGGTCGGGAGTTCAAGACCAGCCTGACCAACATGGTGAAACCCCGTCTTATTTTTAAGAAAAAAATAATATTAAAAATTAAAAAAAAAAAGAAAAAAGAAATGCTGGAAGGTGATCCTTTATTAGTTCATAAGCATAATGATTGGGTGTTCATACGCGTATTTGAGATGTGCCACCCTCAAACCTTGTTACAATGTTGGCATATGACCCATCTGACATGAAAAGAAAAAAAGGAAATGCTGGAAGGATACCCAAGAAACTAATTAAGAATGGTTTCTTGTGGCAGGCGTGGGGACAACAGGGTGGATGAGCACAGAGGGAAGAGCAAACCTGCGTGTAACCCTTCCTATCATTTTGTTCTTTGAACCATGAGTATGTTACCTATTAAATAACAAAATGAAGTGCAAATGTATTCTATAGGAAAATGAAACAAGCAATATTGAGACCCACTTTTCCTCCTGAGTAGGCTGTGTTTGCAGAGAATCCAGTACACACACTCCTCTAACATTAAGATGAGCTATGGAGAGGGAGCCTGATATTGCTACTGCACCTACAGAACAAGGGGAGACCAGACACTCAAAGGGCCCTTCTCAGGGGTACCCTGAACATTGTGGGCAGAGTCAGCAGCACATTTTCCAAACCTTTGCCCCTCTGACCACGGCTGATGTTGAGCCCTCTCTGAAATGGTAGATACCTTACACTCACATTTAACAAGGGTAAGGGACAAGTCAGCGAGTTTGTTTCTTTCTCTTTCTTTCTTTTTTTTTTTCTTTGTTTATGGTGCTATGCTCATCACAGCAACCAGAATAATTTATTAAAATACAAATTTGAGGCTGGGTGCAGTGGCAAACACCTGTAATCCCAGTACTTTGGGAGGCCGAGGTGGGTGGATCACCTGAGGTCCGGAGTTCGAGATCAGCCTGGCCAACATGGTGAAACCTTGTCTCTACTAAAAATACAAAAATTAGCAGGGTGTGGTGGCAGTGCCTGTAGTCCCAGCTACTAGGGAGGCTGAGGCAGGAGAACTGCTTGAACTCGGGAGGAGGAGACTGCAACGAGCTGAGATGGTGCCACTGCAACGAGCTGAGATGGCGCCACTGCAACTAGCTGAGATGGCGCCACTGCACTCCACCCTGGGTGACAGAGTGAGACTCTGTCTCAAAAAAATAAAAAAGGCTGGGCGCGGTGGCTCACGCCTATAATTCTAGCACTTTGGGAGGTTGAGGCAGGCGGATCACCTGAGGTCGGGAGTTCGAGAGCAGCCTGACCAACATGGTGAAACCCTGTCTCTTTTTTAATAAATAAATAAATAAATAAATAAATAAATGAAATAAATACAAATTTGAGCCCATTCTTCAAACACTCCCAGTGAGTCCCAAGTGCCTTTCCTCCAGGCAAAGTCCACATCCCTTGGCATGGTGCTTACGATTCTTAGGATCTTAGGATGGCACTCACTGGACTCTCCACTTCACCTCCCACTTCCTTTTCATGCAGCACATTCTCCACTTTCTGTCATTTCCGGCACATGCTGGAGTTGTCATTCCTCTGTGGCCCTGTGTGTGCTGTTGCCTCTCTCTGGAATGCATTTCCCTTTTCCCCCATCTGGTGAATTGCTAATGACACTTGAAGATCAAATGCTACTACCTCCTCTAAGAAGCCAGCTCAGGCCTGGCCCAGCCCATGCATGGCACACAGCTGGCCTCTCCTCTGTGTCCCCAGAGCCCCTCTGAGTGTTCCTCTATTACAGCATTTCCCATGTCACACAGCAACTTTACACAGAAATGGTCTGTTTCCAAGCCTGTCTCCAAGTAAACTGTCACCTCCTGCAAGGTGGGCCCCTGGTGGTTGCCTCTATGCCACAGTGGTGGACCCAGAACATGATGTTTGTCAGACAACAGTGAAGCTAGCACTACGCCACTCCTTCTAGGTGCCTGCCCCACTTCTAAGCACTCCACACATAATAATTCATCTGCTTCTCCCCAAAACCTGAAGTAGGTTCTAGTGTCATCATGATCTTAAAGGTGAGTACACCGAGGCACAGTGACACCAATTACAAAGCTAGTAAGTGGCAAAGCCAGATCTGGAATCTAGGAAGTCTGCCTCCAGAGCTCAGGCTCAACTACTATGTAGTAATATCTACCAATAGACGAATGAATGAAATAACCAGAAACCAAACTCCCATTCCTAAGACAAAGATCCTCCAGGTTCCAATTTCTAAACTCCGAAGAAAAGCTGCCACACTGGGAATCTGGTCTGAGGGGACCACCCACCAAAGTCCATGTAAACATTCCAACCCCAGGAGCTCCCAGCGACACAGAACCAGCTAGGACAAAAGAGCCCTGCTCTCAAGTTCCTTCTACACGCTGACATCCTCTCACCCAGAAGCACCAGAAAATCCACTCAAAGTTTCCCATAGTCACTCCCAGGGCCACCCCGCCTTCTTCCTATTACAATGCAACTTGAGATTTTTGAGGTTTCTTCATGATGATCTAGCTCCAAAACACAATGCACATGGAAAGAGGAAAGGTTTACCACTAACTCTCTAAGCCAGCAGCTGGTGGTTTCTACCCTGTGCTCTTTGGAACTCTTTCTTGGAACTGGGCTGAAACATCCCTTGGGCCTGCCTGCCACGGTTGCCTGATGGGCCCAGAGAACTGACAAGGATGGATACTTTGAGACACTTTGCCCGGGGCCTGCCTTTCCACCACCTTCTCCACATCTGCTTAGAGCTATTCGCAGGGGAGAACAGATGAATCTAGCCTTTCACTGGTGAGCAAAGCAGAGTATGAGAAGAAACCAACACCCCTGGGGCAACAGATAGATGGGAGAATACATCTCCATGGGAGATCACAGTGGAAATGAAGTCAGGTTTGGAGACAAAGGCTTTAGGCTAGAGACCTGGCTCGGCCATTCACTCACAGAGACTTAGAATAGGTTCTTTACCACATCTGAGTCACATCTGCAGAGGCTTCCTCATGTGTTGTGATGAAGAAATGAAATATCGTATACAAAAGGGCTTTGTCATCTAAACAGCGGTTTCCAAGCCTGGTTAATTGTCAGAATTAACAAAGGAATTTTTTGTTGTTGTTTAAATTACAGATTTCTGATCCTCTTAAGCCTACTGAATTAAAATCTCCAGGAGGAGCCCAGGAATCTGCATTTTCAGACTTTGTGGGAGCTTCTGAACCCACAGCTCTAAAGCTCTGTGCAAAAGTTGGCAGTATTATAGCCCTGTGATGAAAGAAATACCAGGTCTCAATATTATGCTTAAAGGGTAACTCCTAGAGCTGTCAGACTTGCAAGTGAAGAATTTCTAAGGAGTATGACCTCACTATGGATATTCAGAAAAGAAGCCCGATTCTCTACCAAGTTGGAGCTTAGAGACCAAGGAACTCAGGAAGGGCAGTTCTCCTTGGATATCTAAATGGTTCCTTCTGCCACTGAGCATTCTCTTAGACAAAGCACAGTCTCAAAATATCCAGAGACACACAGACATTTCCTATCTCTCTCAGTAGCTGGCAGAAGCAGAACCAGAAACTAGATATTGCAAGTCAGAAATGGACCCCTGCAACAAAAGACGAGCATCCATGTTTGAGGCCTCGATGCTCCAGGAGCCCTTGTACTTGGGCTTCTGGAGAACAGGGAGAATCAGGCCACCTATCAATACTTAAAGAAGCAAAATGTTTAAGTAAAAGTCTTGCAAGACCAGGAAGCAAGAGAGCATGAGGGCGGAGCTCTAGGTCCCCCTGGGCCATCCACCAAGAGCCGCTTTCAGCTGGTCACTACCCTCCCTGTGCCTCTGTCTCCATCTGTAAAATATGAAACAACTTGTCTACTGCAGGAAGCTTTGCGAGCTTCAAACAAAATAACAGATGCGAAAGGTTGCGGGGCCCTGGGAGAGGGCAAATACGATGAGATGTCTTTATTCTTCAAACGTATGATGACTAATGCATTATACCACAGATATGAACCTTCTCCAAAGAATTTTAAAGTCCATACAACTGGTTCATCTAATAAACAGTTACCTTTTGTGAATGTCATTCTTTGACTCCTGGAGAAAAAGAAGCCTCCCTCTCCTAAGAGGCATCCCCAAAGAACGGAGTAACATGTTTCTAAATTTCACCCAATGGCAGTGAAATGCATTAACAGATGTGCCGATGAGCTACTAAGCCTAAGAGGTTATGTTAGGAGACTTGGGAAAGAAGGGTTAAAAGTGAGCACCCTCACTAGAGTGAAAAGGAAGGATCCTGGAAAGCTTTTGGAAACCACTAAGTAACAAATGCAGCTCCCACCTCCCACCCACGCACCACTGGAAATAACTTTAAATAATGCATCTGAGAATGTCTGCAGAAGAGGCAGTCTGGATTAAGGACTTTTAAAGGGATGGTGTTTGAACAAGGATTCTTGAACCATCTTGAGAATTACTGAACTCTCAGGCAAGCTCACTCTGACAAAAATCCTTAAGCAAGCTTTGAGCTAGAGCTGAAATCCTGGTATGGTAAATATCATCATATGGGAAGCAATTTATAGCAAAAAAGATTTAGTGGTCCTCGCAGCCACCACATTCCCACTCCCACCCCCTGTAGTGTTGTGGAAGATTTGCTTACTCTAAGTGAACAGAATTCCATAAAGAGTTTGGCTGGTCATTCAGAAACTGTTGTAGAAAGTAACTTAGAGCCATTCATTCTTCTAACAAATATAAAGTGAACATCTACCATGTGTCAGACATTTTTCTTTCTTTCTTTTCTTTTTTTTTTGTCTTTGTAGTAGAGACAGGGTTTCATCATGTTGGTCAGGCTGGTCTCAAACTTCTGACCTCGTGATCCGCCCACCTTGGCCTCCCAAAGTGCTGGGATTACAGGCATGAGCCACCGTGCCCGGCCATGTCTGACATTTTTCTAGCATCGGATATAGTAGAGAAAAAAATACACAAAGATTTTTGATCTCATGCAGTTTATAATCTAGGGGAGAGGACAGACAATAAATAAATACATGTGCCTTATAATACGTGTTTTGGAAAAAACAGGCAGGGAAGGGTGGGAAGGGATTCCTATTTTGCATGGAAAGATCAGATAAAGGTAATGAATGAGTCAGGGAGGGAAAGCCCTGTGGATAGCTGTGTGAAGAGCCTTCCTGGCAGAGCAAGCACAAAGGCCCGAGGCAGTAAGTGTGTAGGGTATTCAAGGAACAAAGAATAGACCATGTGGCTTCAACTGAATGGGTAAGGAGGAGGGTGCTAGGAAACAGATTCAGAGAGGTAGCAAGGGAACACCCTAGAGACATGAAGGCTTTAGATTTTACTTTGTCATATACAGGACGTTGGGGCATTCTGAGCAGTGGAGTGATTCAATCTGCCTTACACTTGGAAAGGATCTCCAGCTATTCTGATGAGAAGAGACTATAGGAAAGCAAAAGCCAAAACAGGGAGACCAGGTATTTGGTCAGGCAACTGCAATAACACAAGCAAGAGAGAATGCCAGGTTTTGCACCTGGGGAAGCAGCAAATGAACTGGATGAGGGGAAAAGTGAGGCGCGAGGATGACTCCAGGGGGTTAGAATGAACATCTGGAAGAAAGAGTTATCCTGCTTGGAGATGACAAGACTGTGGGAGGACCCATTCCATAGGAGATGCTGAGTACGGAGTTTGGGAAATGGGCGAGAGGACTGGGCGGGGGATGTAAACGCAGGCGTTGTCAGCATATGGATAGTGCATAAAGCCAGGAATTGGAGGAAGCTACCATGGAGGTGAGTTTAGACAAAGAAGGGGCCTGTGGTTTCCAGCCGAGGGTCCTCCAACATTTATAGGTGAGGAGATGAGGAAGCCAGCAAAGGAGTCTGAGCAGAAGCAGGCACTGGAGTAGGAGGACCAAGAGAGAAGAGGCTGGAAGCCAAGGGTCTTCAAGGAAGCATGGAGAGAGGACTGATCGCCTGCGTCAACACTGCTGATGGAGGATGGAGTTGCTCACAGTATATGGCAATACTGTTGCCATTAGTGACCTTGATGACAGCAGCTTTGGTGGGCAGTGTGATAAAAGCTTGATTGAAATAAGTTTAAGAGAAAAGAGGAGGATAGGAAGAGGAAACAGCCAGTATAGACAACTTGTTTGAGACGTGTTATTGCTAAAGAATCTTCTTGCAGAACACGTTAGGTTTTGCAAGAAGGGAAACAGATGAAATGATCTTTCAAACCACTAAGGCTGATTATGACTACCTTTGCTGGGAGGCTCCTTGACCTGTGTGATGGGATACACAGAGGCCTGGTTCTGATGAACTCATGATGTGAACCACAGGTTTTTCCCTCTCAGAGACATTTTAAGGAGGATGAAAGGGAAAGACAAGGAGAGAGTCATAAAAGAAGGGAACAAGAAAAACTGCAAGAAAGACTTTTAAAGAGTTTCAAGTCGTATTAAGTTTCCTAAACCATTTCTTTTCCATTGCAGACATCACAGCTGGGCCCGGTGGCTCACCTGAGGTCAGGAGTTTGAGACCAGCCTGACCAACATGGTGAAACCCTGTCTCTAGTAAAAATACAAAAATCAGCTGGGTGTGATGGTGGGCGCCTATATTCCCAGCTACTCAGGAGGCTGAAGCAGAAGAATCACTTGAACCCGGGAGGCGGAGGTTGCTCACTAGCCATGATTGCACTGCTGCACTCCAGCCTGAGCGACAGAGCGAGACTCCGTCTCAAACAAAACAAAAAAAATCACTAACATAACTCCCAAATTTCCTGGGTAAATTTAGCACAGAAGTAAAATTTTGAGCACTGGTGGACAATAGTGGGTATCCAAACCAATCACCTGATGAGGAAATTGAAGCTCAGAGAATGGAATTGACTTCTAGGTACTCCCAATTATTAGCCGTGTGGTCTCAGGCAAGTTACTTTTAACCTCAAGTGTGTTAATCCATCTGTAAAACAGGCAGTTGTAAGAATACCCATCACCAATCTAAGATAATCATTCTTAGATTGGTGGAACAGCAGCTAGCACATAGTAATGCTCAATAAGTGTTATTTATTTATTTATTTTGAGAGAGGGTCTCACTCTGTCGCCCAGGCTCTAGTGCAGTGGATCAATCATGGCTCACTGTATCCCCAACCTCCTGAGCTCAGGTGGTCCTCCTGCCTCAGCCACCCAGGTTGATGGGACTACAGGCATATAGCACAACGCCCAGCTAATTTTTTGTATTTTTAGTAGAGACGGTGTTTTGCCATGTTGCCCAGGCTGGGTTATTTTTTATTTCTATTGCCCAAGTCGCATGGAGGAATTGTGTCAGATTGGAGTAGAAAGAGGATGATTCTACTTTATCCCTGCCTCCACAAAACACACACATGCACCATGAGTTAGCTTTTCATTTCTGACCCTCTAATACCCCTTTTCTGGGGCTCCAATCAAAAATACTTTCTTTATTCCATACTATTAATATTTAAAGTACTACTATGGAGGGCCTGCTGGGTGCAATGTGAATTTTCTTTTACATATGTCATCATACTTAATCCTCGCACAATCCTAACTATCGCATTTCCCTCTCTAAATATCCCATTTGATGGATCAAGAAGACAGTGCTGAAAGATCTTAAGTAACTTGCCCAAAGTCACACAGCTCAAGATGGCAGATTCAAACCTGGAGACTCCACATCCTTTCACAAGTCTGCCCAATAGTAAAACATAAGTACACAATGCCATGCACTGTCTGAGTGACTGGCAAGGAATCTGAGGCTCTAGGGCTCTATGTTAGGTAGTTTTAGAACAAGAAATGCTCCATCCAAATCGTATTTTAAACATTAGACTAGGTAGGTAGGCATCCACTTTCTTGGATGTGTTTAAAACTTGGGTGAAGGCCGGGTACGGTGGCTCGCGCCTATAATCTCAGCATTTTGGGAGGCCAAGGCGGGCGTTCGAGACCAGCCTGGCCAACATGGTGAAACCTCGTCTCTAAAAAAAAAAAAAAAAAAACTTGAGCAAAGCTGGGCATGGTGGCTCAACACTTGTAATCCCAGCACTCTGGGAGGCTAAGGCAAGAGGATCACTTGAGGTTAGGAGTTCGAGACCTGCCTGGCCAACATGGTGAAACCTCATGTCTACTAAAATGCAAAAATTAGCTGGATGTGGTGGCATACGCCCACTTGGAAGGCTAAAACATACTAAAACGTTATCACACAATGCCATGCACTATCTTAGCGACTTGCAAACTACTTGGGAGGCTGAGGCAGGAGAATCTCTTGAACCCAGGAGGCGAAGGTTGCAGTGAGCTGAGATCGCGTCACTGCCCTCCAGTCCGGGTGACAGAGTGAGACTTTGTCTCAAAAAAACAAAGAAAGAAAGAAAAGAAACTTGGGTGAGAAATCCACGCACAGTTGAATTCATTCTCACCAAGCAAGGGCTGGCCTAGTGTCATGGGGGTTGGGGAACAACAGGGGAAAGGAACAGGAAGTCATTTGCTGGTGGTTGACCAGGCCCCCTGTGACTTCTCAGAGTTGCAGAACTGCCACCAACAGTCACGGCAGTTCCTGGAGAACAAGAGAAACTTGGGGTCAGCCCGAAGGCACCTGTGGTGATATCACGGGGTAGAGTGGTGGAAAATATACACTCTCTAAGGGACTGTTTCCTCCCTTTGCTGAACACGGGGAACCAGAGAGACTAATTATAGCCACTGAGGGCAATTGACATTTACAAGTATCTGTGCTGTGTGTAGTGCTTCTCCCTCTATTGATCCGTGGCCACGGCCACACCTAATGTATGTGGTGGAGGCCACAGCATCCAGGCAGCCTGGGTGTGGCAAGGACATCTCCTCCCTACCCCTTCTTACTGCCAGGAAATCTCTCACACTACTGCAGGTCTGCTATATTCTGATGTGATTATCTCCTGGGACTGCAGGGTAGGATCACTTCCCCAGAGGCAGAGAGGGAACCTGGCCCTTCCGCTCTCAGTCAGTCCAGGAAGTGGCAGTTCTGAGGACAGGCAGTGAGCATTTGGAAGGAAGGTCCTAGGTGGGAGAAGAAGAGAGAATCTCCATGTCTCTGGGCCTTGCTTTCTTATGCTAATACTCCTGGGAGTCTGGCAAAACTTGAGGACTTTCCTGGGAACTGGAGGCCAGAGGTCTCTGTCACATCATGGTAGCTTTGACGGAACCCTCTGAGAATGGGCTGGTCCTAAGCTTAGTCCTGATCCTGAGCTGCCAGTAAAGTCTTGTTCAGTTTGTTACACCTCGGCCACAGCTGTGCTATGGGAAATTAAGGCATCCACCTGTGTGAATGCTTGGACGAGATGGAAGAAGGGGAGACGAGGCAGTATTCACCATGATTCCATCTCCAGATTATGAGGCTAGAGGAGCCGAGGCCAACCGCTTCCACCAGGAAAAGGCAAGGCTTTTGTCTCTCTCTTCCTTCCAGCAAACGTTTCTAGGGCTCCCCTCTTTAGCCTGGTCTGATGCTCAAGATTCAGAAAACTAAACTGGACTCCTTAGGAATTTTACAGAACTGGGTGATACTGTGGTTGCATGACCTGCCCTCAGGTGGAGAGAGGACATGGCTGTAACCTAGACCTCCTTACAGAGCAGTGCAGACTGAAAGCTCTGAGCAAGGCCTCCCACAGGCAAAGGTGCTTCAGAAGGTAAAAGGACATCCCGACGTCCCAAGCCTCCAGGTCGACAGCGATTCCCCACGCAAGAGGCCATGCAAGGGATATTACAGTGGCAGAGATGAAAAGCTACTCATGGTGCATGTGTGTGTTTTGTGGAGGAAGGGTAGAATATTCTTTCTACTCTCATCTGACAAAATTCCTCCATATGATTTGGGCAATAGTAATGAAAAATAACCCAGCCTGGGCAACATGGCGAAAGACCGTCTCTACTAAAAATACAAAACATTAGCTGGGCATTGTGCTACATGCCTGTAGTCCCAGCAACCTGGGAGGCTGAGGCAGAAGGACCACCTGAGCTCAGGAGGTTGGGGCTGCAGTGAGCCATGACTGATCCACTGCAGCCTGGGAAATAGAGTCAGATCCTATCTCACAGCTCTACTCTGCAGCCGAGATCCCCCTTCCTCTTGGGGTTCTCACCAGCCCTAGCTTGCTGCTACTACCACGCAGTCTTTCTGCCCCCACAGAGGGACATTGCATCACGATCAGGAAATTCTATCTCCCCGTCCTCTCTCCACAGTCCCCACTGCCTCTAATCTAATACTGGAGAGAGGGCTGAAACAAGGACAAGAAGGAAAGAAAGCATTTGAATCTCCTCTGTTTCTGGAGCATTTTCAAAAGAGAGGAAAATGTAATTTTGATACAATTCAAGGGGTTGAACACCATGACCCTCTAGTCCTTGGGGGAGGGGTGCTGCTTCTGTCAGCAAATAGTCACAAAGCCGGGGGGCCACGGTGGAGGCTGGAGACCTCTCTCTTTGTGGTTTACGGAACCTGGCAATGGCTGGGAAGCCATATGTTGTGTTCTGAGACTCAAGAATAAACTTCTGCTGGATGTTTGGATTTTGGTTTTTTAATTATCCCCTGTTTTGAGGGAGAAAAAGGGGTGAGTGTCTGTGTGTGCTTTGAAGGAAGTAGGGGAACAGATGGGTGGAGAGAATAGAAAGAGGAGGAGAGGGGCCATCATTACTACGGACTTTCAGATCCATGTTTCTCCAGCAGTTTCTGCTGTCCCTTTGATGATAGATTGGGTAAATGGCCCTAAAAGATGATAGCGATGGCGAAGCTACAGCAGCCACGGAGGTTCTACTGATTCAGAGGCTTTCTGGATGGTCCCTGCCACAGCGTGTACATCACTTTATTCTTAACAGACACAGCAGCGCTATGACTGTTCTGAAGGAGGCAACTTTCCCCTGACGGCAGCAATGCAAGGTCTGTCCAGACCATGAGGTCCCACCTCAACCGCCAATCAATAATAAGACATGACATTTCTTAAGTGTTATTTAAATGCCAAGCACTGTGTAAGCATTTAACATATCATTTAGTCTTCAGAACAACTCTATGATGTAGGTACTATCATTGCACTCACTTTACAGGTGAGCAAAGGAGAAGGTAAATACTTTGTACAAGGTTATGCAGATAATGAGTGGGTCCTGGGCTCAGAAACAGGCTTGCCAGGCACCTCTGTTCTTCACCACCATCCTACCCTGCCTTCCCATCATCAGCTGACATTACTTCACTCTGTGCAAAGATGGAAGGAGGGAGCACATTTGTTAAGTGTTCAGGCTTAATTCTCCCCATCATTAGTATCTTCAGTTTTACGGATAAGGAAACTGAGGGTCACAAGTTGTGAAGCAATCTGTCCAAAGTCACACAACCGATAAGCAGCACAGCCAGGAGTCAGAGCCAGGACTGAGTTCAATCCTTCACTCTCTCCATTTTACCCCACTGTCTCTGGGCCAAATTCCTGGAAAAAGAAATCCGCCTCTCACTTGCTTCAGATTTTAAAGTAAAGGCAGAAGAGGAAGTTCAGAAGGTTTTCTTCTTCAGTGTCCCCCAAATATGAGATTTTGGAAAAGGCTCGACCCCAAAGGCCAATAGGTGGCAATTTCAGGAAGGCAGATTTAGAGAGAATTGGATGGCCCTGTAAGGTGGTGAGCTCCCCAAGAATGGAGGAGTTCAAACACAGTCTTGATGACTGTGGCAACACTGTAGACAGCAGTTGTTGTTTTGGCTGCCCAGTATCTAAGCACTCTTCTTATTTAGGGGAATCCCAATATGAGTGAAGGGGGAGCCCCACTAAACAAGCTGATGGGGCAGATGTTCTCTCTTTCAGCTTCCTGACAGATAATGCCCGGTCATACCACTCAGACTAAGCCAATCAACTTCTCCCATTAAAGAGTAGGAACCTGGGCAGGCGTGGTGGCTCACACCTGTAATCTCAGCACTTTGGGAGGCCGAGGTGGGTGGATCACTTGAGGTCAGGAGTTTGAGACCAGCTTGGCCAATATGGTGAAACCCCATCTCTACTACAAATACAAAAATTAGCCAGATGTGGTAGAGTGCCTGTAGTCCCAGCTACTTGGAGGCTGAGGCAGAAGAATCACTTAAACCCATGAGGCAGAGGTTACAGTGAGCCGAGATACAGCCATTGCACTACAGCCTGGGCAACAGAGCAAGACTCCGTCTCAAAAAAAAAAAAAAAAGACTTTGGAACCTACAGTGACCAAGAGTGTAGGGGCTGCTGGGCATGGTGGCTCACGCCTATAATCCCAGCACTTTGGGAGGCTGAGGTGGGCAGATCACTAGAGGTCAGGAGTTCAAGACCAGCCTGGCCAATATGGTGAAATCCCATCTTTAAATTAAAAAAAAAAAAAAAAAAAAAAAGAGTGTAAGGGTCATGGCAAGTGTCAGCAGTGTCCTTGGCTCCTGTCTGTTTCCAGAGTCTGATTATCCAGGCTTCTGATCAGTTCTGTGAGCTAGCTAAAATCGTTTCTTGCTTAAGTTAACCAGAGGTGGTTTCTGACCTAGATAGAAACATTTGATAGAAGGCTGGACTGGCTTAGGTCTCAAAGTCGGCTACATAACTGAATTACTGGTGGAGTTCAGTAAAAATGCAGATTCCCATGTTCCCCAAGACCTACTGGATCAGAATGTTTAGGGCTGACCCTGAACATCCATATTTTTTAAAGCTCCTCAGATGACTGTGACACGTGGCCAGATTTGAGAGTGGCTGAGATAAATAAACTTTAAGGCCCCCAAAATAAAATACTATGATTTAAATAAAAATAATAATAAAAAAAAAAACCAGAAAACTCTTACCAGGAATTTGGCCATGGCTCTCAGAAAAATGCAAGATCCCTACAGTTTCTTTATATTTGCTAACATAAAGCCTATCTTTTTGGACAAGTCACATACACTCTTAAGAGGCTAAAGCTGGCCAGGCGTGGTGGCTCACGCCTGTAATCCAAGCACTTTGGAGGCCAAGGCGGGTGGATTACCTGAGGTCGGGAGTTCAAGACCTGCCTGACCAACACGGTGAAACCCCGTCTTTTTAAAAAAAGAAAAGAAAAGAAAAAAAAAAGAGGCTAAAGCTATGACATATCTTCCATTTCCATAGGATATTCCTTCCCAAGGGCTTTTGCATCTACAGATCTTTTTTTTTTTTTTGAGACAGAGTCTTACTCTGTCACCCAGGCTGGAGTGCAGTGGCGAAACCTCAGCTCACTGCAACCTCCACCTTCTGGGTTCAAGCGATTCTCCTGCCTCAGCCTCCTGAGTAGCTGGGACTACAGGTGCACGCCACCATGCCCAGCTAATTTTTTGTATTTTTAGCAGAGACGAGGTTTCGCCATGTTGGCCAGGATGGTCTCAATCCCCTGACCTTGTGATTCACCTGCCTCGGCCTCCCAAAGGGCTGGGATTACAGGTGTGAGCCACCGTGCCCAGCATACAGATCTATCATCACAGCTGATGTAACTTCCCACCTTCCTCAGGTGGGTGAGATCCATGTTTTCCTGTGCATTCGTCTGATGCCACAGAGTCAGCTGATCACATGGCTTTTTACTTCCCAAACCAAGGCCTCTGTTTGTCATGTAACTTTTCTTGGGCTCTACAGTGCACCTCCTGTGTGCCCTAAAGAGAGCTTCATTCCATATGAGTCTCAATTTCCCTCTGTGAAAATAAGGAACACTAATACCAAACTACTTTGTCTAGTCTCGAGCATAAGAAAGACAAACACAGGCAAAGAGATTGGCACATCAGTCTCCAAGTTGTGATCACAAAGGCCCAGAAAGTAGGCCTTTCAGAGAAGACAGATGAGGCCAGGTGCGGTGGCTCATGTAATCCCAGCACTTTGGGAGGCTCAGACGGGCAGATCACCTGAGGTCAGGAGTTTGAGACCAGCCTGGCCAACATGGTGTAACCCTGTCTCTCCTAAAAGTACAAAAATTAGCCATGCATGATGGCACATGCCTGTAATCCCAGCTACTCAGGAGGCTGAGACGGGAGAATTTCTTGAACCCAGGAGGCGAAGGTTGCAGTGAGCTGAGATTGTGCCACTGCATTCCAGCCTGGGCGAAGAGCAAGATCCATCTCAAAAAAACAAAAAACAGAGAAGAAAGATGAACGTCCACTCAGCTTGCTGGGGCTCAGCTCAGAAATGTACATCCCTGTACCACTGTTGCTCATTCATCCGGGAGCAAAATCCCTACTTCTGCAAACTTAACTTCTGTTAGGAAGGTGCACTTGGTAGTGGAGTTCTATATGCTTCAGGGTGTTTGCTTTTGTTTTTATAACGCCATGGGTATGATGGTACCTGTGAAACCCATGGAGTTCTCCTCTTGCCTCTCAGCTAGTCAGGGTTGTTGGGTACTTTCTGGGGTAGAAATTCTTTAGCTTCCCTTTGTGGCCCTCCTGGTGCTCAACAAGAACGCAGAATGTAAGGGAAAAAGAGCGAGTACCAATGGGACCCTGGCCTGTGCCCAACTATTACTCAGGGCCAATGTGGAAGGAAGCATGAGAGCCCTTGGGTCCATTTGGGCTGCTGAGAAAGCCCCTCTCGTGTGACGTGCCTCCTCCGCCAAGGAAGTATCCAAGTCCACCCTGGGTGTGTGTCCACCCTGGGTGTGTTTCCACCCAAGCAGCTCCTCAGGAAAGTTAGCAGACCTCCCACCTCCTCATCCTGGAGCTTCATGTCAGCTACCACCCTCCAGAGGACTTTGAGGACAATTTGGCCATCTGGTTTCTGTACAATCTGCATCCGTATAGTGCTCATAAGCTTATCTTCCAGCTCGTTCCAAATGTACACAGCTGAATTCTACTGCTGACTTTGGCACTTGCTCCTGGTATCTGAGAAGAACAGATTCAATTAAAAAGGAAATAACAGATGCTGCAAATCACTCCCTCATTTTCAGAGAAATTCCCCCCCACCAATGCCCTGAATTACTTGATGATGAACAGCAATGCAGTTTAAAAAAAAATGCAGCTGGCATGACAACTTCCAACTTGGCTTCAAACCAAGGGGAAGCTGCGGGCTCTCCTTTCTAGGTGGTCTTTATGCCCGGCACATTCCTTCGTTTAGTATGGGTATTATTGGGTAGAGAACTTGGCTGGAGGTAAAGGGATAGAAAAAATGAACCCTAGGGTTCTTTTAGCCTTAAGATTCTTTGCTATTACTCACTCGTCCTCACAGTATCTTTGTGAGGGGTGTATGTGGTCAATGGGACATCGAAGGCAGGATTAGTATTCCCATTTCAGAGATGGAAAAATGAAGGCCCAAGGAGAGCAGGTGATTTGCAAACTTCAGCACAGGAAATTGGTTCTATCAGGAAACCTGGATTCTTTCTCCATACACACCTGTGCCAGTTACACAGCATGAGGTGGTAATGATCCCAACGGCAGACTTAAGTGCCCGGGGGCATGCTCAGGAGATGTACAGGCACACGCACTCCTGGCATGTGTCCTCGCAAGGCACCTAAAGGCCGCCAGTGCCTGGCCTTCCTCCGCTCCATTCAGGCCTGCTTATCACCTCCTGCCCTGTGCTCAGCTTCACTGCCTGAGTCTTGTGAGCCTCCCTTGGACATAACAATGTCTCGTTATTGATGACTTGTGATGGGTCCCACCTGGCTGGAGAGTGAGGCAAGGAAAAATGGAAGGAAGGAAATGCATTTTGAATAGGATCTAATTACCTATCCTCTCTTTCGCTAAGCACTAAAATGATTACAAATTCCAAGGTTTGGACAGGAGACGGGGGACAGAGATTTTGGGAGCCTGGGAGTCCAAGATTGGGAGCTCCCTTGCCAGAGTGTACAAAGAGGAAGGGAGGGGGCTCCCTTCTGGGGAATTAACTGAGGAGATTCTGCCCGGACACTGAAGCACAAAGTCAGAAGAGCTCAGACTTCTTTCCAGGAATCTCGCTTCTAACAGTCCTCAGAGAACAGGGCTCCCACACTTCCTAACCCCATGACTTTGCTGGGACCTTATTTTCTGAAACAAGAGTCAAGACCAATGTTTCGTCTATGGCCTGTCAATGAAAAGATATGATTTGAAAATTATGATTTGTCCCTGAAAATCCAGGGTGTACGCCTTCATGTTCCCATGACTCCTCTACCATCTCAGCCCCTGACCCCCTGCTCCTGCCCCCAGGCCAAAGCCTACACCCCTGGGAGGCTCCAGGGAAGTGGTATGCAGCATGGGCTTTCTGCGTTCCCACTGCCTACCAATTCCACATGCCCTGTCCCCCTCCCCGATTCTCCCCAGCAGGCCCCTTTGGGGCAGTTTCCACACCCAATACCACTTCTACTTTGGTGCCTTTATTTGCCATTTTTGGCTACATCGGCATTAGCTACCATTCTTTTTTTTTTTTGAGACAGAGTCTTGCTATGTTGCCCAGGCTGAGTGCAGTGGCTGTTCACAGGCACGATCCCACTACTGATTAGTGCGGGAGTTTTGACCTGCTCCGTTTCTGACCTGCGCCGGTTCACCCCTCCTTAGGCAACCTGGTGGTTCCCCGCTCCCAGAGGTCACCATATTGATGCCGAACTTAGTGCGGACACCGGATCGGCATAGCGCACTACATCCCAAAACTCCTGGGCTCAAGCAGTCCTCCCACCTCAGCCTCCCGAGTAGCTGGGACTACAGGCACGTGCCACCGCGCCTGGCTTAGCTACCATTTAACAAGATCACATGCTTCTGGAGGCAGAGGTTGAGGATACCACGACCAGATAGATGAAGGTTTGACTTCTGGCTCTGCCACTTTTCAGGTGGAGGACATCATGTCTGATGGGATGAGACTGGACCTGCCGCAGAGCGGTTGTGATGATACAGAGATAATGTGTACCAAGGACAGCACAATGCCTGGCATGTAATAAGGGTGCACAATGGTGGCCCCATCATCTCTCCAGCTGCTAGCACACTCTGGGACGTGCTCTTCCTCCTCCTCTAAACGCCTTTCCTAAATTGCATTTACCTCTGTCTTCTAATTTACTTCTGTTAGCCCTGTCTTTCTTCTGTTGTGGGAACCTGGAAGCTAGGCCATGTTGTTTATTATGATTATCTTAAATCCATGTCTGAGAATCCTTGTTTTTTTTTTTTTGAGGTGGAGTCTTGCTCTTTTGCCCAGGCTGGAGTGCAGTGGCACGACCTCGGCTCACTGCAGCCTCCACCTCCTGGGTTCAGGTGATTCTCCTCCCTCAGCCTCCCAAGTAGCTAGGATTACAGGTGCCTGCCACCACGCCTGGCTAATTTTTGTAATTTTAGTAGAGACGGGGTTTCACCTTGTTGGCCAGGCAGTCTCAAACTCCTGGCCTCAAGGGATCTGCCTGCCTCGGCCTCCCAAAGTGCTGAGATTACAGGCGTGAGTTACAGCGCCTGGCTTCAAGAATGCTCTTTTGATCTAAGCAAATGAATGAACTAACAAATGAACGAACACATAAACTGAAAACAGGTTAGAGCTCTAGTTTCTGAGACTGTGTGATAATCTCTTCCAGATCTCTAAGAGAAAAGGCTAGGTGGGGACTCAAATTCCTCCCTTGCTTTAGACTAGATAATTCCACCCATGATGTCAGGAGTGCTTGATAACTTGAAACATTTCTGCTGATTGTAGGCCTACACCCAGAAAGAGTTAACCAGCAGCTGCTGGGTTTATTTTCATTCTCTTTAATAAGGGAATCAAAGCAGCAGGACACAAACACACTGAATCTCTAATCACTCCGACACCCACACATGTTCCCCATCCTCTTCTTTAGTAAAGTCAAAGCTCGCTTACCAGGCAATACATTTGACTGGCTTCTACAGTGGCTCACTTGTTTTTGTTTTTGTTTTTTGAGATGGAGTTTCACTCTTGTTGCCCTAGCTGGAGTGCAGTGGCATGATCTCAGCTCATAGCAACCTCCGCCTCCCCGGTTCAAGTGATTCTCCTGCCTCAGCCTCCAGAGTAGCTGGGATTACAGGCAAGCACCACCATGCCCGGCTAATTTTGTATTTTTAGTAGAAACAAGGTTTCTCCATGTTGGTCAGGCTGGTCTCAAACTCCCAACCTCAGGTGATTAGCCCACCTCGGCCTCACAAAGTGCTGGGATTACAAGTGTGAGCCACCACAGACAGTCAACAGTGGCTCATTTGTAAGTGATGAAATCTCAGCTTTCCCCCCCAAACTGTTACTCCTGAAAGCTCATCATTACCAAATTCTTCCTCTGGAATAGATATTGGTATTGCCTTCTTGTTGGAGCCTCTTTTACAACATAGATATGAAGGTGGAGCTGGGGATGGGAAAGTGAAGCCTTCTAAGTCTCTAATGACATAGTTACTTTGTTTTGAGACAGGGCCTTGTCTTGCCCTGTTACCCAGGATGGAGTGCAGGGGTGTGATCATGGCTCAGGGCAGCCTTGGCTGACCAGGCTCAAGTGATTCACCCATGTCAGCCTCCTGAGTAGCTGGGACCACAGGCACGTGCCACCACACCCAGCTAACTTTTGTATTTTTTGTAGAGACGGAGTTTCACCATGTTGCCCAGGCTGGTTTCAAATTCCTGGTTTGAAACTGGGCTCAAACCATCTGCCAGCCTCAGCCTCCCAAAGTGCTAAGGTTACAGGCATGCAGTATCTTACCTGGCCCTGAATGAGTTTATCACGTTTAAATTGACTGAGTTCTGCATTAAGGGAAAGTGGTGGGAAATGACCATGTACTGAACACTGGCTAGATACGTCACATACATTTTCTCATTTCTCAATAACTGTGACAGAAAGATTAGTATACATTTTCGGCTGGTGAGAAAAATTGAAATCTAAAATGAGAACTTGCCCCATATTGCATGGCTCCTGAAAGAGCCAAGACTCACACCAACATCAAACATAGAGATGCCTGACTCCAAAACTTGTGTAAATCTTTTGGGGGATACAAGTGAATGATGTTGTCTATTTGGCAAGAAAATTTTTGGAAGAATGAATGAATAGGTCACCAAAAGCCTAACAAAAACAGAGTTCAAAATGACTTAGCAAAACTTCTCTGAGAATAGTCAGCATCTCACCTCTGAGGACCAATCCTTCCTCGCCTCTCCTCTCTAGGATGTTGAAGATGGTGAGAACCTGCTCTTAATTCCTTTCCTTTGGACACTGAGTCTGCAATGAGTAAGTGACTTGGAACTAAAGCCTAGTTTTCAGATTTCTGGCTCAGCGTGTTTCTACTAGTATTATGATGTCAGGAGAAGAGATGGTCAAAGAAGAATTCTATCGTAGTATTCACGCATCATAAATTATATATTAGAGGACAGGTGCGGTGGGCTCATGCCTGTAATCCCAGCACTTCGGGAGGCCAAGGCAGACCAGATCACCTGAGGCCAGGAGTTTGAGACCAGCCTGACCAATATGATGAAACCCTGTCTCTACCAAAAATACAAAAATTAGCCAGGTGTGGTGGTGCACACCTATAATCCCAGCTACTTGGGAGGCTGAGGCAGAAGAATCGCTTGAACCCAGGAGGCAGGGATGAGCCGAGATTGCACAACTGCACTCTAGCCTGGGTGACAGAGTGACACTCCATCTCAGAAAAAAAAATTATATATTAGATTAGCTGTTTATTGCTACTGGGAAAGACAAATGAGACAATAGCTTTTAACTGCAACCTGAGATTTAAGATGTTTATTCTTTCAGCAAATATATATTTACCAGGCATTGTGCTTAGTAATGGCGAAAAATAAAACATAAAAAGATAAGCTGTCAGAAACCTCACAGCTTAGTGAGAAAAAAGGCTCATTCAGATAATTCTCTTTTGTCATGGCAAGTGCTAAGCAAAGTACAAACAAGGTGCTTGGGCAGCCCGGAGGAGGAAGAGGCAAATTCGTTCTCTTGTAAGGAGTAGAAAAGGCACTACACAGAGAAGGCACACGCTAGGAAAATGTTACCACTCCCCATCAGAAGCAGGAGGAGAACACAGAAAGCCTGCAGAGTAGGGTTGTAGCCTGTTCTTCTGGGATAGGGCACAGTAGAGTGTCATTTGACTAATGATTTACAAGAAAGTAAGTAGTTCAGTTGGTCCCAAATATTTGGATTTTATGGATCATTGTTCTTTGAAAAACAGGGGTCCATCACGCCTATAATCCCAGCACTTTGGGAGGCCGAGGAGGGCAGATCATGAGGTCAGGAGATTGAGACTATCCTGGCCAAGATGGTGAAACCATGTCTCTACTAAAAATACAAAAAAATTAGCTGGGCATGGTGGCGCATGCCTGTAGTCCCAGCTACTCGGGAGGCTGAGGCAGGAGAATTGCTTGAACCCAGGAGGCGGAGATTGCAGTCAGCGGAGATTGCGTCACTGCACTCCAGCCTGGGAGACAGCACGAGACTCCATCACAAAAAAAAAAAAAAAAAAAAAAAAAGAAAGAAAGAAAAGGAAAGAAAGAAAAAGAGAAACGGGTCTATGTGGTAGGTGGGGGTGGATCACGTGGATTTAATGTTTAATTTTCTCCAGCAAAAATCGGCATCTGAAATCCTCAGGATCTATTACCACCATCAGTTCATAGAAGTAGGGATGTTTTAATAACAAAAAAAAGTAGAAGGAGTACCATCTAAGAATAAAAGGAACTTCCTCCTAAGGAAGATCATCTAGCAATCGTCCACCGGCATTCTTTTTTACTTGACTCATTTCACTGTGGACTGATGACAATGGTGACAGAATTCAGGTCCAAAGTCGGGACTGAAGAATATAGCCCATTAACCCAGGTAGATTTAGAGACGATTTTCTTTTTTTTTTTTAGTACCTATCCAGTCTCAGAGATGATTTTCTTTTACCTAGTATGGTGCAATCTTCTGCCATACAAACATGATAATCTACAGAAATATGCAGCTGAAATTCTCCATCTTATATTCCCTTTTTAGTATGTGATTGCATATATATATGTTACTTCTTGGTACTCCTAGCCAAGGATTTCTACAACTATCCATCTACATAGTTCCTCTGAAAGCCTTCAAGTCCACATCTTGTTAGATTCCAACATCAGGAGATCAGCAAGCCTCAAACTCATCATTCTAAAGGCTATCCTTGAGCCCTTCCAGACACACTCAGAAAATCAGCAACTCCCTAAACGAATCTGGTATCCAGGGTACTGGAGTAAAATGCAGAATGTACACTCTCTAGCTTGACAACACAAGTTGCTAGCAACAAAACCATTTTTCCAGACCTTTATGGGAGGAACTTCCCCACAGATGGCCAGATGTGCAAACAAGACCTCTGAGAACCTTTCATAGCTCAGATTATAGAAGCCAGCAAAAGTGTATAGCAAATTCTTCCAAATAAACCACACTTTCTAAAGTCCCAAGCCCTAGATCTGAATCCAGGGGTGGCATTAAGAATTAGAGTTCTGTGGTACATGCCTGTAATCCCAGCTACTTGGGAGGCTGAGGCAGGAGAATTGCTTGAACCCAAAAAGCGAAGGTTGCAGTGAGCTGAGATCGCGCCACTGCCCTCCAGTCTGGGCAACAAGAGTGAAACTCCAACTTAAAAAAAAGAAAAAGGTAGAGCTCTGGCAAATAAAAAAGGAATGTTTTTGTCTTCTCTCTTCATGATGAACATTCTGACCCCTTCAGAATGGGCATGAGGTGGCCTGGAAGATGGACTCGGGCAGCCACGATGTGTGTCCCACGGCTTCCGTGTGACTTGAGTAGATGCCACGCCGGTGATCACAGGATTCCAGCCTGGTCAACAGCTTTCCTCACCAAAGAAGGGCATCAGCCCCTGAGGATTCAGCTAGTCAGAGCAAGGGGGGAACGAAGTCCAGCGAGAAAGCCGAACGAAAATGGGAGGTCAGCAAGAATCCACTGGCAGCCATTTTCTTCCTATTATCAAATCTTCCCAGCCTCCCTATTAACTATATGAGGTAGTAGATGGCAGGGATGCCCCCATGAGTTGGTGAGGCTTAAGGTCCCTCGTGAGGAAGCCCAGGAACCACAAGCACATTTGTGACAGTAGCTCCTGGGGAAATAGTCCTCCTTCATTAGGGCTAGAGAGCAAGCCTTGCTTCAACAATTTCTGTGAGACACGGTCATGGCGTGTAAAGGGAAGGATGGCCCTCGGGCAATGGGTGGTGGGCTCTTGGACTGACTGTCAGTAATGATGGGATTTTACATTTTTAAATTTATTTATTTTTTATTTTTTGAACACTTGAGGGGAGGGAGGGAGGCTCCTAATTTATTTTTATTTTTATTTTTTGAGACAGAGTCTCGCTCTGTCACCCAGGCTGGAGGGCAGTGGCAGGATCTTGGCTCACTGCAACCTCCGCCTCCCGGTTCAAACAATTCTCCTGCCTCAGTCTTCCGAGTAGCTGGGATTACAGGCACATGCCACCACACCTGGCTAATTTTTGTATTTTTCCTAAAGGTCATTTTCACCATGTTGGTCAGACAGTTCTTGAACTCCTGACCTCAAATGATCCACCCACCTCAGCCTGCCAAAGCGCTGGGATTACAGGCATGAGCCACCGTGCCCAGCTGGGATTTTAGATTTAGCTGCAACCTCAAAGCCACTTCTCTCTGGGACTCATGAGTCCGCTGGCAGCTAGGAGGGCAAACTGTGTCCAAGGGGATGGTTTCTCTCTGTGCACAGCCAAGGCCCAAACATATTATTTTGACCAGGTTAGTGCCTGCTCCCTCCCATAGTTACAGTAACTAGACTTCTTCTTTAACCACAGGTCTTTTTATCTGGGTGACCTTCTCTTCTTCTAACCCCCTAAATAAGGAAAACATAAGACAGTTGTCTATTTTCACCCAATGTCACTTTGAGAAAGTGCGGCCCTTAAAGAAAACCCATAATAAAGTTTTGTATTTAAAAAAATTGTTGGCCAGGCACGGTGGCTCACACCTGTAATCCCAGCACTTTGGGAAGCCAAGGCAGGTGGCTCACTTGAGGTCAGGAGTTTGAAAACAGGCTGGCCAACATGGTAAAACCCCATCTCTACTAAAAATACAAAAATTAGCCGGGCATGGTGGTGCGTGCCTGTAGTCTCAGCTACTCGGGAGGCTGAGGCAGGATAATTGCTTGACCTGGGAGGCAGAGGTTGCAGTGAGCCAAGATCGTGCCCCTGCCCTCTAGCCTAGGTGATAGATTCAGTCTCCAAAAAAAAAAAAAAAAAAAAAATTGTTTCTGGGGACAGCCATCTGTAACCTCTCTGGGAAAAGTGACCTCTCTAACATACCACCAACCCGACACTCAAGGAATCCTCTTCTCTTCTGCAACTGAAGCCCTTTGGTCCCTCATACTCAGGTGCCTCTGGAAACTACCCTCCTACCCACAGCTGATCTGTGTAGTCTTTCGCAAGGCCATCTTCAACAGAGATAAAGACCAGAGGGTGTTTTCAATGCTGAGAAATGTGCACTTCTTCCAGCCACCTTCTTAGAGGAAGACCCTAGGAGGTTGTGATTCAGACGCTCCATATGACACCAAGTTAGACTGTTCAACCTGCAGGCCTCAAGCCAAGGACTCAGCCCATAAATAAAAGGTCACCCAGCTTTGGTTCCTGTAAGTTGCCCACTCAGCTTGCAAAGCACTTGTTGCCTTTGGCAAAACTTTGCTTTGGTCTACAAAAGCCCCACAGCCGCAGGCACCTTGAGTGTGTTAGGCTGGTTTCCGAGTCCAAGTGAGTCATTTTTGAGGACTTGACTAATAGCACGTTAGAGACAGTGTCCCCCAAGCCAGGAGATCTTGTCCACCAAGATACGGAAAGACAACCCCTCCAATGCCTGCAGGTCACGTTCCAAGAATTCCCGGTCCCTAGAATATATGTTCCCGAGCTTATGCCATCACTAGTATCTCTTCTACCTTAGAGAAAAGGTCATCTCTCTTCTACGCTACAAAAATGCATCTTTCCACTAACCGTTAAACCAACATGAGGGCACCATGTTCTCTTTCTTTTAGAATCTCAGTCATTTCCTGTGTCATGGGATGTGAGATGCTTGTCTTCAAAAAACAAGGGGCTTATAAGTACAATAAAACAATACATTATATTTATGCCAAGAACTTTGTGTTTAACCCTTGAGTCTCAGACAACCCCACTTATTCACAATGTCTAAAAGTTTCTGTTTCAGACATGATGTAAACTTCTTTTTGAAATCAATAAACTGCCTGAGTTTCTAAACCTAATCTATGACTTGCAGGCATTTCCCCCCATATTTCCAAGGGAATATGCATCATTTGACACTATTTATTTTGAAAATGGGGGTGGGGAGAAAAAAATATTTCAAAGAAGTATGTAGCATGTCTGCACCCAAGCCGGTTCATAAACATCTATTAAGTATCTGCTGTGGGCAAGCCCTGGGGGAAAGAGGAAAAAGGGCATTCCAAAAAGGAACCAGATATAGCACTGATCTTCAGGGAGTATGCGATTTGTTTTTAGAATGAGTGAATACATGAGAAAACAAATGATGAGTGAATGCAAAATCAGGATTAGTAGTAAGTTTGATAGCAATTCCACTCCTTCATTTAATGGTATTAATGTAATTCAAAGATGAGTGAGAAGAATATGCATTTTTCCTGAGTTAAAAATCTGGCCAGGCATGGTGGCTCACACCTGTAATCCTAGCACATTGGGAGACCGAGGCAGGTGGATCACCAGCCTAGCTAACATGGTGAAACCCTGTCTCTACTAAAAATATAAAAATTCGCCAGGTATGGTGGTGTGCACCTGTAATCCCAGCTACTCAGAAGGCTGAGGCAGGAGAATCACTTGAACCCTGGAGGCAGAGGTTGCAGTGAGCTGAGTGCATCATTGCACTCCAGCCTGGGAAACAAGAGCAAAATTCAGTCTCAAAAAAAAAAAAATCTGATGATTTTTTTTCCTACTGTTGCTTACTTATTCCTACTGTTTTATCTGTTCCCCAAAACCCCAAACATACGCTTCTTGCAATCTAGGTTTCTCTGGTGTCTCCAAGCTGACCTTGAACAATGAAGGCAAGGGATCTCCATGCTTTGTAGGGGTAAGAGCCTATATTATATTTTATGTGATGATATTCTCTGCCCTCGTTTAAGTACTTTAAAAAGATCTTTATTTTAGACTCTTCTTTCTCCAAGCTGATGTCATTAGTATTCTGGATGAAATGTTTCCTTGCATGTAACTATGTTGGACTTGGATTCATTACTAAAACAAATAATTTGGTTTTCCTAGGAACAAATGCTACTTTTCCTCATGGGCTGCTTGCTGACTATCCCTTTTGGTTGAGCATACGCTGCATTACTTGCAAGCCACATGTTAGGACTAAGGGAGACGCAGAGAAGTAAAGAAACACAACACCTATCCTCAAGAAAACAGTCGTCTTCACTGGGAGTGAAGATTGAAACACGGTATTACAGCTGGGCGTGGTGGTTCACGCTTGTAATCCCAGCAATTTGGGAGGCTGAGGCAGGAGGATCTTGTGAGCCCAGGACTTTAAGGCTGCAGTGAGCATGATGAATCATGCCTCTACATGCCAACCTGGGTGATAGAGCAAGACACTGTGTTTTGGAAACAAACAAACAAACATGGCAGCACAAGGGGTCAGCAGGGAAGACGCTAATGTATTCCCTCAGACTTCAGAAAAGGCAGATGGTTCGCTTTGGGTAAAAGTTGTCAGGAGAGGTTTTCAGACCAAAGCAAGGACATCTTGAGGGGAGAGTAAAAAGGAAATAATTAATCCTATTTTCAGCTCTATCCCTGAACACCCTTAGTTCCTCCAAGCAGCAGTGGGCTAGCAAGTGATGCTACAGGACTGTATGCCAATGCAAGTGAGGACCCTGCGACCTTCAGCAGACCTCTGCATCACCATGGAGCCTTGAGATGAGTGTCAGAAGGAAGAACAAGCTAATTCTGAAAAGTACACAGATGTGGCCGGGCGTGGTGGCTCATGCCTGTAATCCCAGCACTTTGGGAGGCTGAGGCAGGTAGATCACCTGAAGTCAGGAGTTCGAGACCAGCCTGACCAACATGGAGAAACCCTATCTCTACTAAAAATACAAAATTAGCTCGGTATGGTGGTGCATGCCTGTAATCCCAGCTACTTGGGAGGGTGAGGCAGGAGAATCACTTGAACCAGGGAGGCAGAGGTTGCCGTGAGCCGAGATCATGCCATTGCACTCTAGGCTGAGCAACAAGATCGAAATTCCGTCTCAAAAGGAAAAGAAAAAAGAAAAGTACACAGATGTTGGAAACTGTGAGTATGACCCAAAAAGAAGCTTGAAAGGCTCCCATCCCCATTGGGTGACCAACAGAACTTGCCACTGCAAGAGCCTCGTTCTCATTAATAAGAGTTCATTTTATTATTTCCATGCTATGTAATTTCTCCCACTGCCTTTTAGACTGGAACATTAAACTTTTTGCACTTCGTGTTAATTACCCTGGGGGATTCAGGCTATAGTGCACAATAAAAAGATCCAATTAGAACATTTCCCATTGTCTTTCTGTTTCTTTGTAATCCAAAATCAATCAATAACGTCTTTAAATTCTCCCAAGAAATGACTAGATTTGTTAACATCTCGGACAAAGAAGCCGAGAAATTCAAAGCAGATGGAGCAGAATCACACAAATCACACAACCATGCAAATTAGTAGCAGCCCATGGGCTTGACAGGGTCAGAATGCTGGAGGCTGGGAATTTTTAATATGAAACAGAAAACATATCCCAAGGCACTAATGTTCTTTTTGTGATGAAACATGATGATTCTGGTGTAATGTGGAGCAGGATGTCTTCGGGAGTTCTGAGAAAACACAGGCTTCCCCGTGCTCGTTCACATAGCACATCACTGTCGGGGACAGTTTACTGTTTACCCTAGGTGAAGTGTCCTCTCACCTGGCAGAAACACACTTCTTCTACAAATTGCATTCCAAACTGTTAACGTCAAGATCAGAAGTAGGCCAGGGGCAGTGGCTCATGCCTGTAATCCCCAGCACTTTGGGAAGCTGAGGAGGGTGGATCACCTGAGGTCAGGAGTTCAAGACCAGCCTGACCAACATGGTGAAACCCCGTCTCTACTAAAAATACAAAAATTAGCTGGGCGTGGTGGTGCATGCCTGTAATCCCAGCTACTCAGGAGGCTGAGGTAGTAGAATTGTTTGAACCCAGGAGGTGGAGGTTGCAGTGAACTCAGATTGTGCTACTGTACTCCAGCCTGGGCGATAGAGTGAACCTGTCTCAAAAAACAAGAAAGATCAGAAGTAAACTATAAGAGTGAGTAAGATGAATATATGAACATTTACATTGAAAAAGATGAAAAAAATATTAAGATGTAATGGTGTTTGGAAAAGAAATGTTACCTTTATCCACTAAACCATAAAGCTTAACAAAATCTCAAACTTGGGAAATGAATTTAAAAAAATGCACTCACCATATGTAACTCTGGTCAGGGCCCAAACCAAGGAGGAGATAAAGCTCACGATGTTAACCCATCTCATTCAGCACTGGGGACTCTGTGCTAGTTTAAAGCGTTGAGGAATTGCGTCTCTACCTAATCACAACCTCAGGCCAACGGCAGGGCTGCTCCTGGGGAGATGATGGTTAATTCAGTTTCTCTTGGCCTCTCGGATGTGCAGCATGCTGGGTCTCCGCTAGTACCCACACCTGATGCCTCATGCTGCACACTACCCACTGAATGAGGCCAAGTGAATAAAGCACCACCACCAACACTGCCTCTGGTTCCACTGCTGGGCTCTGGGTACCACTGTCAATTCATTGATTGATTTCCAAGGTTAAACAGTAATATTTATATAAAACTTAATAGATTACAAGACACTGAAAAATCAGTCATCTGGGCTAGGCATGGTAACTCATGCCTGTAGTCCCAGCACTTTGGGAGGCCATGGCAGGTGGGTTACTTGCACTCTAGAGTTCAAGACCAGCCTGGGCAACGTGGTGAAACCATGTCTCTACCAAAAAAACACAAAAATTATCTGGGTGTCATGGCATTTGTCTGTAGTCCAAGCTATTCAGGAGGCTGAGATGGGAGAAGCACTTGAGCCCTGGACGGGGAGGTTGCAGTGAGCAGAGACTGCACCACTGCACTCCAGCCTGGGTGACAGAGAGAGACCCTGTTCCAAAAAAAAAAAAAAAAAAAAGGAAAGAAAAATAAAAGGAAAAATCAGTCATCTGACATGTTTCTCACAATAATTTTGGAAGGCAGATAATATTATCCACAGGTATTTCACAGAAGAGATAGCATAGGGGTTGAAGGAAATGCCAAGAACACATAGCAGCTTCCTGAGTAAGATTCAAACTCAATTCTGTGACTCCACATGCCACACTCCTCTGAGTTGTGAGTTCTCTGAGCTCAGGAGTCACATTTTTCCATCGGTAAAACACTGAGGGAGGTACTGTGTTACATCTGATGTGTGGTAAAGTGGAAAGAGGATGGACTCTGGAGAGAAAGCAGTGTTCCCATCCTGGCTCTGCCATTTGCTAGCTGGGAAGCCTTGAGCAGATTAACTGCCCACTGAGAGCCTCTCAATCTTCACCTCTGTAAAATGGGACTAATACCCACCTCACAGTGTTGCCATGAGGATTAAATAAAATAACCTAGGTACAGCAGGCACCTAATAGATACCAGTTCCCTCCCATGCCCCTTCTCCATCAGGGGCCAAGAGATTTAAAAATAATCCCAGGCCGGGCATGGTATCTCACACCTGTAACCCCAGTACTTTGGGAGGCTGAGGTGGGTGGATCACCTAAGGTCAGGAGTTCAAGACCAGCCTGGTCAACATGGCAAACCCCATGTCTACTAAAAAAAAAATTAGCTGGGCATGGGGGGGCATCTGCAGTCCCAGCTACTCGGGGGGCTGAGCCACGACAATCGCTTGAACCAGGAGGTGGAGGTTGCAGTGAGCAGAGATCGAGCCATTGCACTCCAAGCCTGGACAACAAGAGGGAAACTCTGTCTCAAAAAAATAAACAAAAAATTAAAATAATATGAGTATATGGTCTGCACACACTACACATTTATACCCACAACTTTAGGTTAAAATAAACATTAATGATCGTACTGAAGCAAATAGATTTCCAAAGGCATGGGGAGTACTGGGTGTCAGGCAGATGGAATGTGGGGGCTTGTGGGATCACTGGGAGTGAGGGGACTAGCTTTAGATTCTGACCATTATAGCAAGTCAATGAGCCTCCACACACGACACCCAGGTGCTCCCACACCTGCTTTCCACTATCCTCACAGCTGGTACCTGCCTTACCAAACCTTTACCTGGGCTCTCCCATACTGTGGGTGCAGGTGTTATGACATAATGTGTCAGTCTTCTTGCTCTTCTTTAGCCTTATGCCATCCTAATTTTCTATAGTCCCAAAGCCAATCTCTCCTGCCTTGTAGCAAGGTAGACAGAAAATGTAAAAGTCAAATGGTCACATAGTGTTACTTGGGAACAATCTTTGCCAGAGCCTAGATGAGGGGCATGGAAGATTTTGGAAGGTGGGGGGCAACAGATGGTAGAGATCAATGCCTGGTGTGAATTGCAACAAACATTTGGCATGACTGTGGGGGTGTAGGTGGGGGCAGAGGAGGTCATCTGCAATATTGACAACTGTCTAACAGGACAGAGGAGAATTCAACTCTAAGAAAAGAGATCTGTCAGGTATACTGGTAAGAACACTGAGATTACACAGCTGAACCCAGCCCTGTCCTTAATTTGCCGTGGGACCGGAGCAGTCATTCCACTACCCTGGTTTCCTCATTGAGAGAATGTGGGAGTTGGACTGGGCTGCCTCTGGAAATATACAAATCTAGGTTCAAATGCAGGCTCCACCACTGACTAGTTATGCAACTTTAGGCAACTTTCCTTACATTGCCATGTCTCAGTGCTCTTAACTGTCGGATGAAAATGAGAAAATGTGTTTCCAGAGGCTGTCTGACAGTTAAATGAGGTGGTATACAAATGTATTCCCCCTTGGACAGTGTCAGGTCTGTGAAGCTCCCAGCACAGCAGCTGCTTCCCCTTTGCTTTATTCTAAGTTGCTGTAAGCCTATGTATCTATGGTGCAATGCAATGACTCAATCCTCAGTTATTCAATGCGGCTATCCTGCCCTCCCTGAGTCTTGACTATCAAGGTACTGAAGTGCTGTATGCTGAAGCAGCAAATAAACAACTCAAGTTGGACAAGAAGATGGAAACAAGTGTGAGGGAGGATGGTGGAGGAAAAAGAGTCCACAGTGGGAGGGAGTGGACCTGGGTTTGAATTCTAGCGCCCTCAGTGACTTGAGCTATAAGACTCAAGTAATTGGACTCTCCAAATCAAACACCAGGAATGGTGGCGTAGCGACCACTAACATTTCAGTCGTGTTTGCCAATTGACAAAGTGCTTTTACATAGGTGATTATGCCCTTTATTACAGAAAAGAAAACTGAAACTTTGGATTTCTGAGTTTCAAGTCCAATTACTTGAGTTTGAAAAATGTTTTGAGAACTCATTCCTCTTAGCAGTCAAACAAAACTTCAAACTTCCCCCAAACCCGAATCTTCAACATCAAATGGCTGCTATGTAGATTACTGATGTATCCCCAAAAGAGCTGGGTTGGCTTTTTTCTGCGCTATGAACGAACACCCCAGTGACCCACTGGAGTCACCACTGGAGTTCCTGGTGGCTTGATCTTTACTTGAAAAACAATATGGTAAACCGCCCTCCTGTTTTAACAGCTAGCATAGGGCGGGACGGGAGGAACCCCCACCCACGCTTGCTCTGAACAGAAATCGTGCTGCAGCTGATGTGAAAACAAGATAAGGAGACGTGTCTGTCAACAGACTCCGGCCTCCCCTAGAACTGGGCTTCTCTCTGTGTATTCTGTACAGATGGGAAGGCAGGGGCCCTCAGCTACCTGCAGTGCTGCTCTGATGTGGCTGCGGTACAAAACACGGCCCAGGGAAGGGTGGGCGGCAGCTCGGACGCACATGCAACTTATGTGTTCTAGTCTTTAGCTGAAGTCTTTAAAAATACAGATTTAGAAACATAGTACTGTTGGGTGCAGTCGCTCACTCCTGTAATCTCAGCAGTTGGGAGGCTGAGGCAGGTGGATCACTTGAAGTCAGGTGTTTGAGACCAGCCTGGCCAACATGGTGAAACCTCGTCTCTACTAAAAATACAAACATTAGCTGGACGTGGTGGCGGGTGCCTGTAATCCCAGGTACTCGGGAGGCTGAGGCAGGAGAATCATTTGAACCTGGGAGGCGGAGGTTGCAGGGAGCAGAGATCGCGCCACTGCACTCCAGCCTAGGTAACAGAGTGAGACTCTGTCTAAAAAAAAAAAAATTAAAAATTAAATAAAAATAAGAAACTATTTGGTTATAAGGCTGAGTGGAAACATAGCTCAATGTGTCTATTGAGTAACTTTCCAAAAGTTTTTAACTACCACCCGTAGTTCTAAACGAAAACTTCATTTTTAAAACCACTTTGGGCATGGCTGGGATGCAGGAATCAATGTGTCGATGCAAAAGTGCTGCAAGGCAGTTCCTTCCTCTGCCTTTCCTGAGCATCAGTAGACCTCCGAGGAGTGAGGCACAGTGTAACTGAAGGTCCAAACAGCACATCCAAGGCACTAAGAGGATCATAATGCATAAAACACGATGTGCATAAATGCTTATGGATAATGGGAAAAAAAGTAAAAAAGAAAGGAAAAGACAAGACAAGAAAAAGGAATGAAAAGGAAACCACAGTCTCCTAAAAGCTACTGAAATGTTAGTGGTCAGTTATGCCACCATTCCCGGTGTTTGATTTGAAGAGTCCAGTTACTTGAGTTTGAAAAATGTTTTGAGAACTCATTCCTCTTAGCAGTCAAACAAAACTTCAAACTTCCCCCAAACCCGGATCTTCAACATCAAATGGCTGCTATGTAGATTACTGATGTATCCCCAAAAGAGCTGGGTTGGCTTTTTTCTGCGCTATGAACAAATACCCCAGTGACCCACTGGAGTCACCACTGGAGTTCCTGGTGGCTTGATCTTTACTTGAAAAACAATATGGTAAACCGCCCTCCTGTTTTAACATCAGACACTTATTATTAGCATTCACCACCCAAGGAGACATTCCCAGGAAGGGGTGAAGCGTTATCAAAGTTAGGAGGACTCAACATGTTTGCAGAGGAGCAGGATGCCTATGCTCACCAGCCTGCTGGCACAAGTACCAGAAACTCCTACCCATCTGTAGGCTCTGATCAGATCATGCCAGAGCTTCGAGCTCCTTCCAAGCATCTATGCGACTGAGTGATGACAGGAGTGGATGGAAGAAATAAATGCAAGGTTTTGCATTTTAAGGCAGATCGGTGGGCAGGGCGCAGTGGCTGATGCCTGTAATCCCAGCACTTTGGGAGGCTGAGACAGGCAGATCACTTGAGGTCGGGAGTTCAAGAGCCTGGCCAACATGGTGAAAACCTGTCTCTACTAAAAATACAAAAATTGGCTGGGCGTGGTGGCAGGCCCCTGTAATCCCAGTTATTCGGGAGGCTGAGGCAGGACAATCACTTGAACCTGGGAGGCAGAGGTTATGGTGAGCTGAGATCGCGCCACTGCACTCCAGCCTGGGCAAAAGAGGGAGACTCCAAAAAAAAAAGGAAAAAGAGAGAGAGCGTGCGGAAGAGAGGGAGGGAGAGAGGGAGGGAGGGAGGGAGGGAGGGAGGGAGGGAAGGAAGGAAAGAAGAAGGAAGGAAGGAAGGAAGGAAGGAGGCAGGGAAGGAGGGAAGGAAGGAAGGAAAAATAAAGCAGATCAGTGGTGAATGGCATACCCGGACATACCTCAAATTAAGCACAGGCTGAGTGTTCCGTGCTAGGAGCTAGGGATCTCAAATCCAACATGGCACACTAAATCCTGACACTCAAGGAACCCACAGCCCAAACAAGTCTTGTTTTAGGAGCTCTTCCTTCCCTGTGCTTAAAACTCTTAAAACTTACAACTCCCTCCACTGACTTCCCATCATCAATGACAGCATTTCCAAGCCTTCAGCCATTTCCATCATCAACTCATTAGTTTTTCTATATCTATATCTATACTGTACTATAAGTAATTCCCTTCCTTCCTACCTTCCTTCCTTCCTTCTTTCCATACCCCCTTCCTTCCTTCCTTCCCTCCCCCCTCCCCCATTCCCTCCCTCTCTCCTTCCTTTCTTCCCTCCCTTCCTCCCTTCCTCTCTTCCTCCCTCCCCCTTCCCTCCCTCCCTCCCTCCCTCCCTCCTTCCTTCCTTCCTTCTTTCCACCATATCTCACTCTGTCACCCAGGCAAGAGGGCAGTTGGTTCCATCATAGCTCCCTGCAGATTTGAACTCCTGGGCTCAAGGGATCCCTCTGCCTCCCAAGTGGCTGGGATTCTAGGTGCACACCATCACACTTGGCTACTTAAAAGACATTTTTAAAGGCCAGGCGCGGTGCCTCATGCCTGTAATCCCAGCACTTTGGGAGGCCAAGGCAGACAGATGGCCTGAGGTCAGGAGTTCAAGACCAGCCTGGCCAACACGGTGAAACCCTCTCTACTAAAACTATAAGAAAATTAGCTGGGCATGGTGGCATGCACTTGTAATCCCAGATATTGGGAGGCTGAGGCAGAGGAATCGCTTGAGCCTGGGAGGCTGAGGCTGCAGTGAGCCGAGATCACACCAATGCACTCCAGCCTGGCAGGGATTTTAACTCTTCTCATCCAACAGAGCGAGACTCCATCTCAAACAAACAAACAAACAAACAAAAGCTTATTTTAGAGACAAGGTCTCACTATGTTGCCCAGGTTGGTCTCCAACTCTTGGGCTCAAGCAATCCTCCTGTCTCAGCATCTCCAGTAGCTGGAATTATAGGCACAAGCTGCCACACTGGCTAAAGAGCTATTTCTTTTATATAAATTAGATAAAGATTATTTAAAAGGTTTTAAAGTCACACTGCATGTAAAAACCCCTTAAACTCAAGCTCACCGGGAGGATTGTGGAGCTTGGAGCTAAAGCCCAGATGCTTTGCCCTCTGCTGTTGACTTTGGGTGCTGGCTGGGAAGGAGCCGTTTCTAGGAGGGACCCAGCAGAACCTCACAGCCTCATGGCCCTAATAGACAAATATCAGCTGGCTTCTGCCCCTTAAGGATGGGGCTGCTCAGCTTCACCCCTGCTGCCTGGAGTTACTTGTCTGAGATAGGCAGGGCATGGTGCCCCAGGTGATCTCCCAGGCACGCTTGCCCCATGAGCAACGCTGTGAGGGTGTATCCAAGTACCAACGTCATACCATTGTCTTTAACAAAACCCTACAAACATGTAGGGACCGAGGCATGGTGTATCCTGCCTCTTGCCTCTTGCTCTGCTACTTATCTGCTTTTTTTTTAAAAAAAAAAAAGTATTTATTTTTACTTTAGCTTGGTCTTCTCCTATTTACTGGGCAATCACCTTGATTCTAGGGAAGCAATATAGTTAATTTTTCTAATGTAAAAGTTAATAAGGACTCTTATTATCCCTAGTCAGAGCCACAAGATGAACTTTCTCAACCCACCCTCTTTAAGGAAAAGAAGGTGTTGGCTGAGTAACGTGAGTGTCTGTTTACACACATCTTATAACCGCATACAGCGTACATACACAGAGCAGCACCCCTCCCCACCAGGAAGGCTGTGCTCCATATTCATGTGTCAAGTGATGTAAAGGTTGCTATGGTTATAATCTCTGTTTAGTCAATAGTGTAGGGGAGAAATCACCCCAACGGGCATATTGCAATTTAGAGGAATCCCTGGGTACTTTTAAAGTATTGAATCACAATTTACATTTAAAAAGTGTTGTCAATGACAGCATATTGGTTGCCATTTCTTGAAAACTCTTCTTTGTAGAAGAGCTTATGCATGCCAAGAACACCGTTTCTGCCTTCTTAGATGAAACTTTATTTCCCACATTTAGGATTCATTAAGATAATCGAAGGTAAGGGAGGAGAAGGATGAAAATCATGGGGGTGAATATGGGAAAGGGATGAGGGAAGGTCAGCTTAATTATTTCAAATAATGAGTCAGGCTCCCAACCCCCACACTTTGGGAGGCCAAGGTGGGAGGATTGTTTGAGTCCAGGAGTTTGAGATCAGCTTGGGCAACATAGCGAGACCTGTGTCTATAAAACTTTCTCTTTAAAAATATCAAATGGGTATGGCAGCTCTTTCCTGTAGTTCCAGATACTCGGAAGACTGAGTGGGAAGAATCCCTTGAGCCCAGTTCAAGGTTGCAGTAAGCTATGATGGTACCATTGACCTCCAGCCTGGGCAATAAATAGAGTGATATCTTGCCTCAAAAAAAAAAAAAAGGAATAAAAATAAAAGTGTCAATAATTCTTACTCTTCTTTTCAGTTGGCCACCTTCTTGCCTTGGTGACGTTTGGATCCCCCATCCCTCAGTCTTCTTATCTGTAAAATTGGAAGGATAACAGGGAGTTGCAGGGTCTATTGGGTTGCTCACAGGCATTTAGAGCAACTTCCTGGCACATAGGAGAGCACTCTTTAAATGTACCCATTCTTATTCATATTCTAGTCAACACACAAAGAATCTGCTGTGCCTTTGGATGGAGAGAAATTCTTCATATCAACACCATCACACATTATTGAAAAGATGTTGGTGTGATTAGGGCCGACTGACATCCAAACTTCCCCTCTCATCTTTCTGGTCATGTCTCCTCCTTTTCCCACACTCGGTATCTTTCCTTTATCTACTCTCAACAGTAATATGGTAAGTTATATAAATCATATGAAGATCATCAAAAGGTTTTAAAGTCATACCACATGTATGACTTTGAACAAGGCTCAAATCAGTAAGTGAAAAAAGGTGACAGTTGGTGACATTTTAGAAGTTGAGAGTGGAAGGTGTTTCCAAAATCCCTCAAATCACACACCCCAGATGTGGCTGTTTCCTGCGTGCACTAGTGACGCTGACTCTGGCAGGGAGCCACTTGCATTTTTCACTAACTGAGGTCCTGCCCTCCCATATCTCACAATCTAAGGGAGAGAATCTTGATCCAAAGTGATAACAAAACAAGTAAGTAAAGCAAGCTCAGAGATGTGGGCTGAGTAACTCCCCTGTCCCTGGTATTAGCATAGAGGTGCTGGACACACTCTGGTGGAACAAGACCTGTTCTTTGGCTTTAGGAACTTCAAGGCTTAACGGAAGGGACAAAACACATCAGATAGTGATAAGAAAATGTGTAAAAGGAAGAGATTGGTATGTGGACAGAAGACAGCCTGAGGAGTTTAGAGAAGAGGAATATTTCTCAAGAACTTGAAAGCATCAGAGTTTCTTGAAAGGGTTTGGTATACACTGCCCGAAGCTGGGTATGGACTGGAAAGTGACTTAGCCCAGTTCCTTCTAGCTAGGTGAGTAACTGAACACTCCAGTGTGTGGATCTTCACGGGAGAGAAATGGGAGCCTGAGTCATCTCTTTGACATCATCTTAAGATTTTTCATTTAACTTTTCCCTTCCACATCAGACACCCCTGTTGTTGGGTGGTCTGCCATGGCACTTCCTGCCAAGTCCCAGCTACTTTACTTTAGGTGGAGGGCTGGGGGTAATGGATCTTATTTCAAAAGGAGAGGGGAAATTGAAACCAGAACGGCTTTGTGATGAACTTTAGGGGAATCCTTTTTTCTCTAGCGAAGGTTTTCCAAGGCTGGTGTCTCCAGCTTGGAGCTTAGTCGTGTGTGTGTGTGTGTGTGTGTGTGTGTGTGTGTGTGTGTTTGGTAAGAGTTAACCATTCAAAAATGGAAGGCCTTTCAGAATTTGATCTAGTTATGCAAACATAGCCCATTGATGTTAACAAATAGAGACCAGATGCAAATAACCCATTTGGGCATAACATGGAATAACTAGCAGAAGTTAAAGCAAACTGTCTCCTACCCCACTGCCCAGAATTCCTTCCATATGGAAATAAGCAAGAGGAAAAGGAAAAAAAAGGGGGACTGTTGAGATATTTCAGTCTTAAAATGATAGCAGTAGTAGACTAGCCTGGATCACACAAGACTGCCATGTAAACAACTGAAGAATTTCAGAATTATGTGGAATTAGACATGCATCCCTTATGCATAACACAAGGAAAAATTAATTACAACAGGAAAACTACTCCGAATGGAAGTCAATGAGTCAATGATTCATAGCCAGATGTTCGGAAGAAAATGTGATTCTCTACAACTCATTGAATAGGGTGTCACTGGACAGGGTAAAATTTTATGGCATTTCCTGGGGCTCTGGGTGTTTTCACTGTTCTGTACAGACAGCCAAGCTGTTAGAGGGTAAGGCTGAACACAGGGAATGCTAAAATGGTAATGGTATTGCCATTTTCTGTGGAGAACAAAGTTTTAGTTGAATAAAAAGAGGTAGGTCATGTAAATAAGCTCACAGGAAGTCTCCAGACCTTTGAGGTGACTGCCATTGCTGCCACTTTCCCCAGAATGCCATTGCTTTATGAATGGCTTTTTGACCAAGAGGCTAAAGAACTCTTTCTTGTGTAGATTTTCTACTTTTCAAATAATGCTTAATTTTTAAAACTTCTTTTGTGTGCATATGGTAGGCTCCAGGCCTTGTGGGCCCAGGGAAACTTCATAGGTGGCTGAAAATAAAAAGAAAAGTTAAGTTTGAAAAAAGAGATAGCAACACTTCAATTTAGGAAAACCAGACTCTGGAAAAGCATTTGGGTGAAATCTTCCCGATTTAGCTGTAGGACAGAATTAGACACAAACCAGGAAATCTCCAGAAGGTGTTCAGTAGATGTTGGTAGAATGAAACCCAGAAGCTCCTTCTGTGAGGTTCTCCAGCACTTCAATGTTATTAGCAGAAAATTCTTCCTAAAGTCAACACCAAATTCCTTCTGCAACGATTTTAGCTCATTCTCTCCCTTCCGACTTGGAAGAGTAACAGGAAAGATGCTGATATTGCTGTTCTCACATTTCTATTAAACTTGCCCTCAATCTTCTATTTGTGAACTAAATAATTTTTTAAGCTTTTCCCTCAAAAAGATAATTTCACAAACATGTCCATGTACCAATCTTGAGTCACAAATGTTTAGAAATAATTTACTTATTACCATACAGTCAGAGCTATATTGAGATAAATACTGTGCTTAGTTCATAAAGGTGCTGCTTCGTATTGAAATTCCTGCATACTGGGCAGTCACTGGCAGCACTGTGGGTTTCTTTCTGTAGTCTCCCTCGAGCCTGAATGGAGGTGATGGCTGAGAAGCCAGACTAATAAAACGCACTCTTGCACTGATTAAACGTCCATTTTCTTGGGGAAATGGCTGACAGGAGCAGGATAAAGCTGTGAGGAAGCTTGTAGAAATCTCAGAAATCTACCCCTACTGGTGAGCTTTATTTGAGTGCTTAGAGCTACTCTGAGCAAGACAATGGGTGGAAAATGGACCAGGGAGAAAATTAAGAAATGACAGCCTTGTTTTTTAAAAGTAAGAGGAAAGCTTCTCTTGTTAGGTTTTTCTCGAGTGTTTTCATGAAGGGACACAGAACATTTCACTTTAGCAAGATGCATCGACTAACTACGAGTTACAGGGAAACAGAGCAAGCAGGTATCGAGCAGGCAGGGTGAGCTCCAGTTACCTGCTTGAAGGCTTTGATCTCAGTTGCAATGGACAAGGCAGAAGCAGGAGCTGGGGGCCTTCTAGGAGCGAAAAGAAGGAAGAATTTAGCAGCACAACATGGCGACTAACTTAAAATCCTCAAGCCACCTGTGAATGATGGTGTAGGTGCTGATGGGGGTGAGGGTCCCCAGGATTGAGGTAGTAAGTGGAGAGAGTTGTTGCTCTTGTTGTTTCAAAGGTAGCAGAATAGACTCTGGCTAGGGCTGTGCTGTTCAGAATAGTAGCCACTAGCCACATGTGGCTACTGAGCACTTAAAATATGCTGTATTTGTAAAAACACACACTCAAATTCAAAGACATATTTTTAAAAAGTAAAATATATTATTAATTCTTTTTTAACTATATATTAAAGTGATGATACTTGATTGGCTTAAATAAAATACACAATTAAAATGAATGCTATAACATGGATGAACTTTGAAAACATTATGCTAGGTGAAAGAAGCCAGACACAAAAGGCTACTCATTGCATGATTCTGTTTATATGAAATAGCCAATAGGCAAATCTGTAGTGACAAAAGGTAGATTAGTGGTTGCTATGGCTGGGGAGATCTGGAGGGAAATGGAAAGTGGGTGCTAACGGTATGGGGTTTCTTTATGGGGTGAAAAAAATTCTAAGATTAATCATGAGGTCATGCCTATAATCCTAGCACTTTGGGAGGCCAAGGCGGGAAGATCACTTGAGGTCAGGAGTTCAAGACCAGCCTGGCCAACATAGTGAGAAACTATCTACAAAACAGAAAAAGTTAGCAGGACGTGGTGGTGCGTACCTGTGTTCCCACCTACTTGGAAAGCTGAGGTGAGAGGTTGGTTTGAGTCTAGGAGTTTGAGGCTGCAGTAAGCTATAATTGCACTACCACACTCCAGCTTGAACAGAGCAAGACCCTGAGTCCAAAAAGAAAAGAAAAAATTGATAGTGGTGTGATTGTAGAACTCTGTGAACAAAGGCTGGGCACAGTGGCTCACGCCTGTAATCCCAGCACTTTGGGAGGCCAAGGCAAGTGGATCACCTAAGGTCAGGAGTTCGAGACCAGCCTGGACAACATGGTGAAACCTCGTATCTACTAAAGTTACAAAAATTAGCTGGGCATGGTGGCATGTGCCTGCAGTCCTAGCTACTCGGGAGGCTGAAGCAGGAGAATCACTTGAACCTGGGAGGCAGAGGTTGCAGTGAGCCGAGACTGCACGATTGCACTCCAGCCTGGGTGACAGAGTGAGACTCTTATCTCAAAATAATAATAACAATGAGAAGAAGAACTCTGTGAACATACTAAATGGCACACTTTAAATGAGTGAATTGCATGGTGTGTGAATGATATCTTGACAAAGCTGTTTAAATAAATAAATAAATTTGGGTACAAAAAAACTCTAATATTAACTGTTTTAAAACCTTTTAAAATATGGCTAGAAGGAAACTTCGAATTACATGCCTGGCATTATATTTCCATTGGACCTGCTAGGCTGAGGGAACTGAGGATGAAGACTCTGAGCCAACGTGGGGCTAGTGGTACCCAAAGTGAAGGCTGTGAACACAGGGCAGAAGGCCGGGCGTGGTGGCTCACCCCTGTAATCCCAGCACTTTGGGAGGTTGAGGTGGGTGGATCACCTGAGGCCGGAAGTTTGAGACTATCCTGACCAACATGGAGAAACCCTGTCTCTACCAAAAATACAAAATTAGCCAGGCATGGTGGCATGCGCCTGTAATCCCAACCACTCAGGAGGCTGAGGCAGGAGAATTGCTTGAACCCAGCGAGCAGAGGTTGCAGTGAGCCAAGATCATGCTCCAGCCTGGGCAACAAGAGTGAAACTCTGTCTCAATAAACAAACAAAAACAAACCACACACACACACAGGGCAGAAGAGCAGCCAGAAATGCTCACCTGTGGCCCAGAGCAAGAAGTAATGAAGGGTTGGGGGAGAGGGTCTTGAGGCTAAGGATGAAACTCCTGGACTGGAGCTGGCCTCTGCACCAAGGGCCGGCAATGGGACTCATGGCCGACTAGAATTTCTGGCCCCTAGGCAAACAGAGGGAGCTATCTTCAGTCATCTCTCCTGAAGAACTCTTATCAGCTCAGATGATAAAAGGTGGGGCATTTCCCTTTAGGTAACATCATTTTAAAAAACCAAAACACAAAAACAAAGGCGAGGCACAGCTGCCCGACCTTTCGCAGGTGGCTGTTCTAACTGCCTCAGCCCCCAGGGCCAAGAGGATCCCTATCTTAACCCACCAGTAATGTATTTGCATACCTGTAACCCAGCCTTGCTAAACTGCAGCAGGCAAGCCGGGAAGCTCTGGCCTTGTCCTGGAGGATGGAAACTTTTTCAGGAAGTATTAGCCAGGAGACCCGTCTGGGCTATTTATGAAATTCCATAAACAAACCCTGGTGCTTGTCCAAGGCTTGGCTGCACACAGCATAAGAGAAAGCCTTGGGTGCCTTCTTGGCGTCCTCTCCTCAGCCCAGGTTTCCTTTCAATTCAGTTTCTCCCTTCACACACCTCCCAAAATACAACAGTATTTCAAAGGACACAGCTCACTGGATGACGGATAAGGAACCTACGCTTAGGGATCCCTGCCCGTCACCCTGCCACCAAAAGAAAAGACCTCATGGCTTGCCTCTGGAGATCAGAAAAATGACTGGACTGAAAAACAGAATGGTGAATTAAGCGAGATGAGCTGTAACCCCAAAGGCCTAATTCTGGAGTAGTGGTTAGTAGCCTAGAAAGGAGAGAAAATCAAATACACTGTACTTGGCAGTGGCTGTTTAAATTTTACAATTACAAAGTGAATATTTGACACTATTCTGTATTTTATCTGAGCTATGTCCTGAATTTTTCTCCCACTACAGTAAACATTAATTTTTCTCTTGATCGTGTATCATGCTTCAGCGGACAGGGTGGATAGCAAGCATAGACAATGGGGCAGGGAAAGTTTATGAACCTAAGGGCACTGTCTAGGGCAAAGCCACATCCCCTGCTGTCCTGTCCAGGTAGTAACAGTAGAAAGTTAACTGCATTTAATGAAGGTATGCAAGAAGACACAAATAACATCATCTGCATGCCTGCAAGCTTCTGAAGGCCAAGGCTTGGAAATTGTTCATCTCCTTATCGCCACCACAGGGTCTGGCACATGCTAAGTACTCAAGAAATACTCACAGATGGATGTGTAGATGGATGGATGGATGTGACTGACACATAGTAGAAACTTAAGTAGGTGTTATGTAATGATTTCATATTTTGAGTAGTTGATGATGAAGAGAAAGGATGAAAGCTTCCATTCTTGCAACAGGAAAATATATTCTGGATATATTAAACTAAAATGAATATAACAGCATATGGCATATTAAGTTTTGTCATCCATCTAATTTTTTCCAAACAGTGCTTAGATATGTTAGGTAAGGGTGGAAAAGGAAAAAAAAAATGCCTAGTACAGCTCATGAAGCCTCTTTCTCACCAGATCTTGTAAAACACAAGCTACTTAGGAGTGGACGAATGACTTAACGATGATGTTGTCAGGGCCCTGGGAATAAATATTGCCTTTTCCATTCCTGCTATGGGTACTACAAGTGCCACTGGCACATCATCAAGAGGTTGAGATCTCCTCATTCTTATCTTCTGAGTCAGGAAGCACAAGATGGTATTAAAAAAAAAAAAAAAAAAACTTGTTCAAAATGCACTTGAATATCCCATCCCTTGTCTTTGCATTTACAGTGGTTTCTTGCAGCCGAAAGCCCAACAGCTAGTAAGCAGAAAAGGAGAGGACAGAACCACCCAAAAGTCAGCTTTTCCTTTTTAAGGAGAGCCCTTGGTGTGGTTTGTCCATCAAATGGTAGCCTCCCTAACCGCGTCTTCACTCTTTCTTCCTTTGCCACCCAGTATTGAGATACTTCTCATCTCTCAGAAGTAAGGAACTTCAGAATTGGTTTTGGCTCTATGATTCTCTTTCAGCAGCCATCCCAACAGTCTATAAGATGAAAGAATCACTCAGGGCAGCAGGAAACTTTAGAACCGATTGAAAGTCATTGATGGCTGGGTGCGGTGGCTCATGACTGTAATCCCAGCACTTTGGGAGGCCGAGATCGGTGGATCACTTAAGGTCAGGAGTTGGAGACCACCCTGGCCAACATGATGAAACCCTGTCTCTACTAAAATAAAAAATAATAAAAAAAAAAATAAAATTAGCTGGGTGTCTGTGGTGGTGCATACCTGTAGTCCCAGCCACTTGGGAGCCTGAGGCAGGACAATTGCTTGAACCCAGGAGGCTGCAGTGCCGAGACTGCACCACTGCACTCCAGCCTGGGTGACAAAGTGAGACTCTATCTCAAAAAAAAGAAAAAAGAAAAAGAAAGTCATCGATTGTTGTCAGCAGCTGGGGCAGGGGTAGGTTATAGAATAGAGAACATGGCAATTCTTTCTGACCAAGGATCCTGTTCTGTAGGTGAGTTGGCTTTTAGCAGTTAAGAATCCATATTTGGCTGGGCGTGTTGGCTCACAGCTATAACCCCAGCACTTTAGGAGGCCAAGGTGGGTGGATTACTGGAGGTCAGGGGTTCAAGACCAGTCTGGTCAACATGGTGAAACCCCATCTCTACTAAAAATACAAAATTAGCTGGGCATGGTGGCATTTGCCTGTAATCCCAGCTACTCGGGAGGCTGAGGCAGGACCATCACTTGAACCTGGGCGGGGGTGGTTGCAGTGAGCCATGATGTCGCCACTGTACTCCAGCCTGGGCAAAAAGAGTAAAACTCAGTCTCAAAAAAAAAAAAAAAAAGAATCCATATTTTAAGTCAACGCATTTAAAATCAGGTTACAGGCCAGGTGCAAAGGCTCATGTCTGTAATCCTAGCACTTTGGGAGGCTGAGGCAGGCAGATCATTTGAGGCCAGGAGTTTGAGACCAGCCTGGCTAACATGGCAAAACCCTGTCTCTACTAAAAATACAAATTAGTAGCGTGTGGTGGTGCACACCTGTACTCCCAGCTACTTGGGGGGCTGAGGCAGGAGGATCGCTTGAACCCAGGAGATGGAGGTTTCAGCGGGTCAAGTTCATGCCACTGCACTCCAGCTTGGGCAACAGGGAGAAATTCCATCTCAAAAAAACAAATAAACAAAAAGTCAGGACACAGAAAGAATTTCTATCTTTATATAGTTCTGTGAGGGAGCTTTCAGGGCTTATCTGGAATATTAGAAGGCAAGGAACTTCAGAGAGAGCAAAAACATGCTATTTTCAGATTTAACTTACATTTCTAAAAATTCTGTGCAACTCTCTTACATGGGTATGTGACATGCCAGTAAACAGGGTGGATGTGACCTTGGCAGGGTGAGCTAAGAAAGTTGGATTCCTTGAAGGAAATAACTTTCTGTGATATCATGACTGGCAGGGGACTGCTGGTGGGAGACGACTGGCAGGGGACGTGCAGGTGAAGCTGGATGGAAGCCCTTGGCATTGGGGCTCCTGTCACGTGTCCAAATCCTCAGTGCCCCTATTCCCCCACCCAGGTCATTCCTGCTCATGATATCAGTACTCTGACTCACAAGTAGCCTGCAGCAGCTGAAAGGAAATGATGTGGCAACTGTGTCTGAAGACTGGTTAAACGCTGGAGACAGAAAAGAAAATCCATTTGAAAATGTGTTGCTGTATTTTACAAAAGGCTGTGCAAGATTTAAAAAGTATGTTTAGCATTCCAAGTATTTTCCCTTCTGTGTCTTCAGAGACCATCTCTGAGAGTGATGTTTTGTTTATTTAACATTTAATCAAAAGAGATTTGGACCCCACCAGCTTTTGAATAACTGACTCAGTAGCACTGCCTCTTGCATTAAGTCTGAAAAGAGAAACTTCAACCATACAGAGAACTTGATGTCTGTAATATGCACTAAAAGATCAGCTGGTCTAACTTTACAGGGCTAATAAAAGGGAAAATTTTTCCTGTGCTCAGGTCTTTTATGAATTATAAATAACCATTCACTTTGGAAGATAGCACATCATAAAATTTTTTTCACAAATATGCACAAATCCATTTTAAGATCTAAGGAAAAAGATGTTCAAAAGTCTCAGATGTACTCAGTTTTGATTTTGTATGGAAACATGTTCTTTTACCATATGGATGCTTTTAAGGGGGCCTTCAGCTGGGGCTCAATAATGACACCCCAGTGGCTAAATAAGGGATTTCCTTCCCTCTAACATTATTTCTCTGTTATTAAAGGTGGAAAAACCTTGCACAAATAGCATACTATTAGAGTGCTTTAGGGGGTATCCTGGGAATCAAGGTTATATGTCTGCTCCAGAAATACTGTCTGTAATTATCATTCCTCCGTGGTTCTGAGGATGCAGTCTTGGTGTTTTCATTAATTTTTTCATTCTAAAAGTATGGAGTGTGTGCCTGCTCTTGGTATTCAATATTTTACAGTAGGAATTTTGTTGTTGTTGCTGTTTTTAAGGTCACAGATCTCTCCCCCTTCTTTTCCGCTCATAATAACATTTCCTGGCTTCTTTTGCCTACTAAAATAAAAAGGTATGAAAGACTAGATTTGAAAAGAAAAAGAAGTCAGATATGACATTTTTTCAATTCCAGCCTTCATCTTCCCTATTTATAATCTGCTAGTATGAGCATTAAAAAATAGAGCATTCAGATCTAACAAACACCTGAAGAGGGTTCATGGGTCAGAATAGCACACAGATTTCCCCCCAGCACTTTGTTATCGGTATTTTCAAATATACACCACATTGAAAGAATTCTACAGTGAACACCTATATGCCCGTGATCTGCTTATAGATTCTGCTATTAATACTTTACTCTTCTTGCTTTATCACATATTTACACATCCCTCCTCCATTAATTCATCTTATTTTTTCATGTGTTTAAAAGCAAATTGTAGGCATCTACTGATTTCTACTTCAAAACTTCAGTTCGATATTTACTTTTCTCATTTGATATGAAATTTACAGATTTTAAACTGCAAACATTAAGTGTCCAGTTTCAGAGTTTTGACAAATATATCCCTGTGTGCCCAAACCCTTACTGAGATACAAAACATTGTCATCACCTAGAAAGGTCCCTTATTTATCTTTCCTGTCAATCCTTGTTCCTAATCCCTTTCCTAAACCCAGAGGCAATGACTGTTTTGATTTTTTTCACCACAGATTAGCTTTGTCTATTCTATAATTTCATATGAATGGGTCAAATAGGATGAATTCTTTGTGTAAACTTCTGTCATTCAGCATAATCTTTTTGAGATTTGTTCATGTTATTGTGTGAACAGTAGTAGCTCATTCTTTTGCATTGTTGAGTAGTATTCCATTGCATGACTAAACTACAGTTTGCACATTCATTTTTTTTTTTTTTTGAGATGGAGTCTCACTCTGTCGCCCAGGCTGGAGTGCAGTGGTGTGACAATATCTGCAAGAGGGTTCAAACGATTCTCTTGCCTCGGCCTCCTGACTAGCTGAGATTACCAGCACCTACCACCATGCTCAGCTAACTTTTGCATTTTTAGTAGAGATGAGGGTTTCAGCATGTTGGCCAGCCTGGTCTTGAACTCCTGACTTCAAGTAATCTGCCTGCCTTGGCCTCTCAAAGTGCTAGGATTACAGGGGTGAGCCACCATATCTGGCCCCTGCATATTCATACCCTTTTTGGTGGACACCTGGGCTATACTCAGTTTTTCACTATTACTAATAGAGTTGCTATGAACACTCTTATACAAGTCTTTTGATAAACATATATTTTCATTACCCTTAGGAAAAGACCTATGTATGTAATTGCAGGATCACAGCTAGCATATAATTAGTCTTTTAAAAAATGGTCTTCCTTTTTTCCAAGTTGATATACCATTTTATAATCCATCAATGACGTATGGGAGTTCCAGTTGCTCCACATCCTTGCTGACATTTAGTGTTGTCAGGCTTTATATTTTAAACCATCCTGGTGGGTGTGTAGTGATATCTCATTCAGGTTTTAATTGCATTTTCCTAATAACTAAAGATATTGAGCACCATTGTCATGTGCTTATTCTTTGGTAAAGTGTCTTCCGTCCTTTCAAATAATGTTTTCTCTTTATTAATAAGTGAAAGTCCTTTACATACCCTGGATATCAGTCCTCTGTCAAGTTTATGTTTTATAAATAATTTCTTCCAGTCCATGTCTTGACTATTCATTTTTTAATGGTTTCTTTTCCTGAGAGGTTTTTAAATTTTGGTTAAATCTAATTTATCAATTTTTTTTATGGTTATTGCTTTTGGTGGCCTAAACAAAGCACATTGATCTTAATAAATGCTATCCACAAAATGTGTTGTAGGCTTAAGAAAATCCAAAGCTTCACTGTGGTCGCTGTAAAAGAAGTGTTTGCCTAAAGAAACATCCATGTCCGTACATATTGGGAACAACTGAGGAAAACCTTGTGATCTGTAAACACTCTCAAGAGCATCGAGAGAATGAGTCTAATTCTAGACCTCCCTTTTCACTTTGTTGTATCATAAGAAGCTTTCTATTTTGATGGCTGGAAGGAGTCGCCACAGGCAAAACCACCTGGTCATGGCCTTGTTCTGGAATCAAGTCAGCCTTTATGCTTATGAGAAGGATAAGTGGATTATTTTAATAATCCATTTTTAATCCGTATTTTAAGAGATCATATTTTAAATAGTTGAATATGTGGCACAGATGAATAAAAAGTAGACTCCCCAGAAGCTTTAAAAAATTCCAAGAAAGAAATCCACCAAGTGACCCAGGTGTCAGTGATGACATGGGGTAAAATTAAGAGCAGATTGAAAGTGGGAATTATCTGCTATGAAGAAAGCAGGACTTGAGAAAACAGAGATCAACTGAAGGGATACAGCGATTCTTTAGAGTGGTTTTTAAGCTGCACATCGAAGGCTTTCCCAAGATTTTACCCTGGTCTCTTTGCCAGCTGCTCTGCTTGTCAGTGAAGCTGTTTGATTTCTTGCTTTGTTTCTTGTTTGAACCAAAAGGATACTCAATACAGACATGACATTTTGAAAACTAAACTCACATCTTTTTCACCCTAACTTCATTGTTGTTTTGGCCTACTTTCTCTTAGACACTTTCTTGAGTGTGCAGGCTGAATGTGGTCTTTCAAACTTTCAGACAAACTCCCTTGAGGACCTCTTTCTGTGATTCCATCTCCTCCTAGTGATCATTAATGGTCTGCAACTTCTTCCTTATTTGTAGGGTTTCTCAGGCCTTTTGCTTCTTTGGTTTTCTACTTTTTATCATTAAAAAATCCCCCAACCCCTTTATTAGAGACTGATTGATTTAGGAGAAGACAGGGATGAAACTTAAATGAATGAACTACTTACTGTTTGATTGCAGGTTGAAATTGTGGCCAAGTTTTTGTTTTTTGTTGATCTAGTAGACTCTTATAAACCAAAACTAACTGTATGATTCTCATGGGAAGTTATGTTGAAATTATGAGATATGAAGAGAGTTCCAATTCACAAAGCCCTGGACTGTTCTAACCATAGGGAATACTTGCTGGTGGCGATGTGGGTGTGCCTGCCAGGCTGGGAAAGGATCTGGGATAATGCTGAGTTTCATAACACACCAGTCCAGGTCCAACTGCTTGAGTAGGAAGATTAGAGGTGGGTGGTTAGTTTTCAGGCCTCCCGAATCTGTTCCTGAAGAGAGCAGATAAGTTCAGGAATCAAGAAGTCTAGGTTCTAAGTTAGAAACATCAAGTAGGACTTCAAGGCCTCTGAAATAAAGAAGTGTCGTAATTAACCCACAAACATGAAGAAAGTAATCATAAGGGAGAAATGAGTAGGGTTAAAAATCACAGGGCCACATGACAAATTACGTCTGGCTATGCAAGTGGGTTAAATCACTTCCTAAGATGTTGCCAACAGCACAAATATCTGTATTTAGCATCACATGAAACCAAATAATTAACCAAACATACTCTCCAAGTTTCTTCCCCTTTGGAATAGTAATTCCTGCTATTACCACGTTTCCATTAAGGCACTGGAGGATCCAGAGTAAAGTCTAATTGAGATGGGTTCCACTGGCTTGCAGTGCAGACACCATTAAGTGGGTACCTGAATGTAGTGGGGGAGGACTGTGAGGCTCTACTTTCTGTGCAGCTCTCAGGGCAGTCCTGTTGCCAGCCCTCCTCAAACATCGTTTTCTAGTCTTGAATATTCTTTTTTATACCAATAGAGGTGGGAGGCAAAACTATCCAGAATTCAGTCTCAAAATCTTTTGTTCTTTTCTCTCATTTACTTCAAAATGTATATAAAGTAAAATGCAGAACCCCCAAAAAAACCATTTCAGCCTGAAACTAAGCTCAAGCTCTTTAGCTTGAGGATTGGGTCCTTCATGGGCAGAAGGGTTGGATAGAGGAAATGAATTATAGGGGGATGCTTTGTTTTGATTATTACCAGAGTTCAGCAGGAACATCTGGCTTACTGGCAGTTAGATTTTCTGAAGGGAGGATTCAGCCACTGCTACCATAGCTCTTACTTAGTACCATAAGGTTTATCTGAATCTCTGAATATCTATGATCTTGCAAGATCCAAATTTCCCTTCAAGTTGATATTTGTCTTTCATTTGTTTCCTAATTAGCATTCAGGTTTCAGCCCAAGAGTGCACTGCCAGAGGCAATAACAACTCCCTTGGTGGGGACCTTTGTTGGCATCATTCTAAAATGAATTCATAGGACTGTTCTCTGATTTTCAACTTTGCTTTGTGGTACAAGGTCTGTGAATGTTTAGTAGACAATACGTGTGCGCCTCTCTCATTTCCTGTTTTTAAGGGCTGCACTTAATTTATTTGAAAGGGTGGAATATTTTAAATTACAATTCAGCAGTTTTACTAAGGAAGGCTGTAAAACACAATGAGCAAGGAGTTTTACTTCCTCCTTCCAATTGCTACTCCCTGTTTTGAAATCTTGATGTCCTCCAATTGATGGGATTGAGTTTGACTTACACTGTAACATTTTTAACAGCAACCATGCCATGGCTGGAGCTGCAAAGGGTCATGGGATTCCTGCACACTGTAATTCCATTTTTCCAGATGCCTTATTAGTACACGGAATGCGTCTGCCTGTGCTTGAATTGATATTGTTCTATCTTGTTAAGTCCCCTCCCCCAGGCAGAGCATTTGGATTGGTTAAGGAATACAGTCGCTTAGCCAATCAAGTGAAACCTTTCTCCTGCAACCTTAGCAACACCTGACAATGGTCATTGACAAATGTTAAAAGTAAACCCCTGATGAATCCTCAGCCCTTGAAAATGGTCCCTGTCAAGGGCAAGTAAGGGTAGTCCTACCCACAGAGCAATTTGTGTGGCCAGAGGTGTTAGTGGTTTGTGTCAGACCTACAAAAACAGAACCTGGACGTGGCTGCAAGTGCTTGAGTCTAGGACCCTACTCCCATCTGCTGCCAGTTTCAGCAAAACTGACTTTTGTCAGTCAAAGCCAGTGTTGGAGCTTGGGAGGGTTGTCTATGGTGGGGTGGCAGCAGGGGTGTGTGCTCATCTTCTCCTATACCAACCAGACCCCCATATCCACCAGAATATTTTCAGTGGTTGGAGGAAGGTTTCACATACAACTTTGGCTCCCGGGCCACACTGCTGTCACTGACGCTAATTTGTTCTGCAGGGCATGGCAAGAGGAGCATTTTCTGAGGGCGGCAAGATTCCTGGCTGTGTCCCCAGTGGCGCCTTTCCAAGACTTCTGGCTACACATCTTTCACCTCCCAGCCTCGTGATGAACCCTGTTGGGGTGCAGTTGGCCTGCCTGCCTCACCCACGGGCATACTGGGACACTCTTTTGAGGGTGCAATTAGACCTAAAAGAGCTCTCACCCCTCTCTGGGAGGCTTCATGACCAAGGGATCTGAAGGCAGACCTGGCAGAAGCTGGGGAGGGGAAGAGAACTGAGAGTAAGAAGGGGGACCTGCCAAAAACATGCACAGACAGTTCATAGGTAAATGCATGTTCCCACAAAAGACATAATAGCTGTGTGTGTATGATACCCTGCTGAAGTCCCCTTACATGATTATTCCAGTTTGTCTAGCCACGTTGAAGGCATATTTCAAACCCTGGTTGAGTAATCCATTGTGCCATGATTAGCTGTTAATGAAGCTGAAAATACCTAAATCCCCCAACAAGTAATATGAATTAATTTTTTGTGATTACCACTTCTAGACAAGCTGGTATCAGGACAAAGAAAGGCCTGGGGATACAGACACAGACATTCATACATGCATATATAACGTGAACACACAAGCATGCACACAGATAAACTTAGGCCAGAGGAGCAAAGGAGGAACAAGGGGGAAAAAGTAAAAGGCGACCTTTAAAGAGAGTCCATGAAGAGTGTGAAATCTTGTCTCAGACCTGTAAAAACAGAACCTGGATGTGGATGCTAGGGCTTGAGTCTAGGGCCTTACTCTGATCTGCCACCATTTCAGTGAAACTGACTTTTGTTAGTCAAAGCCACTGTTGGACCTGAGTCAGGGGCATCCATGGTAGGACTCTTCAAATCACCGACTCTCCTTAGTGAAGTTCATTTGGTCCTCCACAACCCCCAGCATCCCTCTCCCTCCTAGTACCACCTTCCAAGGCCTGTCCTGAATTGAATTTTCCACTGGAGGTTGGCATGTAGCTTAAGGAATCCCTTGGGAGCATAAACTGGTAATGACTTGAAATCTTAACCCCTAAAAGGATATTGATATTTTTTCAAAAGGGACTCATGAAGGTGCAAAAGAATTAAATCTCTAATGGCTGAATTGTAAATTGGGATCATATTTATTCTGGAGACTTGGCTTTGTTCAAACATACTTTTTGGGTACAGACCTCCTCTGGGCATTCCTAAGGCCAGAATTACAGGCAAGAAAAAGTGGTCCTGGAGAGGAGGGTGGGTTGCAGTGGGGATAAATCCATCAGGTAGGTACGCTGTAGGAGGATAGATCCTGAAGAGGTGTGGGAGGGGCCAAGAGGCTGAACTTCCACACAGAGACAAACTAGGAGCTAATTTTAGAATCCTCTATATCTGTCCTTCAGGGAACTTGGAAACTTTCTGGTGGCATGAGATGTAAAATATTACAATACAGATTACATAACATGTTAAAAACCCAGTCTTACATGGTCATATACATGCACACAGGTTCTAGGTTCAAAGTCAAAGAAATTCAGCCATTCTGAGAGGATGTAAAATTGTGGACATTTGCCTATAAAGATACAAGTAAACTACTTTTTTCCTTTTCCAGATTTTTCGTTTTTCAGTTATGTCTGGTCAAGTTTTCTGTGGAAATGAGCAAGTATCAAGTATGAAGATTATAGAACAACAAAAAAAAGCAATATTACATGTTTATTTCTTGCTTTGGAAATCAAGAGATTTTTCTTTCCTTGTAAAATAGAGAGTAAAATAATAAAATTAACGATCTATATAGCAAGGTTCTTTGTAACCCAAGTGTCAGAAAGAACTCTATAAAATATCTGAAGTGCTTAAGGGTGCCTAGAGGGAAAAGGTAAAGGTCCTCACTATAGAGATAATAGTTCCTGCTCAACAATCTGAATTTCGCTTAAGAATAAACCTGAGAGCCCACATCTGGAAGAGCATGTTTATCTTTAATGTAGCAGTTTGGAGGTAGAGGCATTCCTGAAAGAGAATAATGCCTGATGCATTATAAGCACAAAAATAAAGATTTGTTGATGATACAGAAGCCCTGCCTCCAAATCAACATTCTGTCAATTCACAAATATTATCAAAGGAATAAAACTCTAGAACCTCATTAGAGTGGATATCTCCCCGCTCTTAATCTCCAAGAGATTATTGTTTCCTATTTCCATGGAAACTAGAAGACTTGAAATTGCCAAAACTTGAGAGACACTAGAGACGAAAGCCAGAAGAAAAAAAAATTAACAAAAGACAAATGTTACAGGCAGCATGTATGACAGTGTGGTAAAGTTTTTGACATTTGTTTGGTAAGATTTTCTTATTTCTTTGCTTGGAAGAATGCAGTAATTTCCAGAATGTGGCAGTAATAGCTTCACACCATGCTGCTGAATGTTCATCGAGTAAATTTTACTCTTTTCTAGAAAGGAAAGGAAAGACCCATAGGCCTTGGCAGCAATCAAGGGAATGTTTAGCTGTTGGAAACCGCTCTCCTGGCGCACCTTGATGCTAACTACAGTGAGGAGGTCGGTCTGGCTGAAGTGCCCTTGCTTTCTCCCTTCCATGCAGTGAACAAATATTTATTGAGCACCTACTATTTTCCAGGTAATCTGTCCTACATACAGCTAAATGAAGAAATTACAGCTCAGATAGAGCTCCTAGGAGAAGTACACGTAACTGCTAGAGTGTGTAACAGGCTGAAATGACCCGTCAGGGCAGCCAGGCTTTCCTAAGGGAGTATGATTAAGCTGAGTAGGAGGAAACTAGGCAGTGGTTGCAGGGTCTGGGGAAGGAGAGCATTCCCTGGAGCAGGGATTCTTGGGCAAAGGCCTCTGGAGGAAGTGAGTGTTCAAGGAATTGAAAGTAGGCCTGAGTAGCCTGTGTTGGCAGAGCCCCAGAAAGTGAAGGGAATGAACTTGGGGTAAGGCCATTTGGAGAGGTGGGCAGGGACCAGGTCATTCCTAACGCACAGTCTTGAGTCTTTGAGGGCAGGCTTGTTAAGGACTTGGTTTCTAACCCTCCCTTCTCCAGGGTGAACTCAAGCTGTCATAGGAATGCATGGCATACGGTCCTTGTGTGTGACCTGGAAATGAAGCTTTTGCTTCATCTGAAATCTGTCAAAACATTGCCACAGATTTCAGAAGTGAACCATCAAGTTCCAAAGGTTATAATTTCATGAAATTCTTTAAATCTAAATCATGTTCAATAAATATTATTTTACACATGATGATTCACTAGGTACCTCGGGCTCATTATCACGAATGTCAATTATCATCATATATTAACCCCTCAGAAGCCAGAGTTTGGTTATCTAATAACCTCTCCATTTTCTGGGACCTAGCTGAGATCTACGAGGTCTGCAAGAGGCAAAATAAATTGACAAAGATCATGCACATTTAACCAGGTGGGAGATCCTCATTAAGAACTTAGTTGATTTTACTTTACACATAATTGTAGAAAGCAGGTTCTCTGGATTCAGAGGCCACAGCATGGGGAGAGAAATAATTCAGAAAGTGAGAAGGGACATTATGGGTGGATAATTAAAAGTAACAGGGGCTGGGCATGGAGGTACATACCTGTAGTCTTAGCTACTCAGGAGGCTGAGGCAGAAGAATTACTTGAACCCAGGAGTTTGAGTCCAGCCTGGGCAACACAGCAAGATCTTGACTCTAAAAAAAAACAACAAAAAAGTGAAAGCAACAGGGAACAGCACAACTGTAACGACTGAGACCAACAAAACAAAACCTAGAACAAACTAAATAAAAAATGGAGGGAAAAGAAGGGAAGGGAAAGGAGGGGAAAGTAGGGGAGGGGAGGGAAGTGGGGACGGAAGGGAAGGGCAAAAGAAATAAAGAAAGAGAAAAAGAGAAAAAAAACCAAGCCAGCAATCTGGGTTTTTTGTTATGAACAAGCAACCTTGGGTACCTTAGTAGCTCTTAAGGGCATCATTGTGTTCATAATGAACACTTATAATATGCTTAAGAAGTCAAAGAAGTGTGTCATGTTTTAGAAATATTTCTAGTGTGCAGAGTTAAGCCTTTATTTTATTTTATTTTGAGACAGAGTCTTGCTCAGTCGCCCAGAAAGGAGTACAGCGGTGCAATTTCAGCTCACTCCAACCTCTGCCTCCTCTTGTGCCTCAGCCTCCAGAGTAGCTGGGATTACAGGCACTCACCACCAGGCCTGGCTAATTTTTTGTATTTTTTAGTAGAGACAGCGTTTTGCCATATTGGCTAGGCTGGTCTCAAACTCCTGGCCTCAAGTGATCCACCTGCCTCAGCCTCCCAGAGTGCTGGGATTACAGGTGTGAGCCACCACACATGGCTCAGTTAAGCTTTTAAAATGATCTTTGGTCCTTAAAAAGTACAGCTTTGGCTCTTTGGGAAACTCGTCCATTCTGGATGGTTTTCACAAAGGTTCTGCATAAGGTTTTTACTGCAATGTGATTCTGTAGGGGTGTGAATTAATATAGAGTTCACATTGAAAAATGTCTGATACACCAGCTTTTGCTGAAACCTCTTCATTTTCACGAGTTATCTAATTCTGATTTGAACAAAGTCAGTCATTGGAAGTGACACTTTTAACATCTGAATTGTCATGATGCTATTCTTGATGGGGAGTGAATTCTTGAATATTTAAAAATACTGTAGGTGATAAAATGCCTTTAATAAATTTGTATTAGAATTTGGTTTCCACATTTTAAATTTTAATTTTCATGTTGTATCTTAAATGCCAATAATCTGTATCTAGGCATAAGGTGCCCCCTAAAGTTACTTGGTTGTCTAAATTTTACATCCTTACTTTCCCTAAATATAAATGAGAATGAACAAAATATTGTTTGATCACTTTGAAAAATGCTTATTCTATATACTTACAAAGTGAATTTTGGAATGACATTACTTTCTGCAAATACATCCTTCATACATGTCAGAGCATCTTCTGTCTCCCTAGAGAATATATCTTTAATGTGTTTTTCTTGGACCATCTCACATATCAGAGGTATCTGCAGGACAGTGACCTGGTAGACTGAGGCAATTTTGAGAAAATCATTAATTTTCTAAATTATGATTCCTCTACACTACCACTTTTTTAGTGTTTAATAGTGGGAATTTCTTCCTAGTTAATGCAGGTAAATAAATACTGAAGTGAATGTCTTTACATTATCCTATTAAATAGTATTCTTTTGTTTATCTTGTGACAATCTTAACAAAATAGTTCATAAAAAGTTATTCAAAAGAGGAAAGATTAAGATTATAAGGAAATGTGGCGTTTCCTATTTCTTTTGGCTATCAGTAGGTTCTAAGCTTGTTTTGAAGCCTGATAAACATTCCAGTTTTAAGATGTTTTCATTTAATAAGTTCCTCACCATTGCACTTTGCATTGGAATAAATAATTGAATGATAATAGCCTGGTCACTTTTCATAATATTGAAATGGTATAGAGACTATAAGCTAAAATGTTTATTTTTCTGAAAATTAACACATGTAGATTATTTAATATTTAATGAAAGCAAATCCCTTTTACCTCTTGAGGGTAGAATTATTGTCCAAATCACAACATTTAAAACAAATTCATTTGTAAGCAATTTTGCCAGCCAGGTTTTTTGGTACATACTGAGATGCAATTATTTATTTATTTAATAAATAAATAAATAAATAACAGAAGAGTCTCGCTCTGTTGCCAGGATGGAGTGCCGTAGTGCCATCTCAGCTCACTGCAATCTCTGCCTCCTGAGTTCAAGCGATTCTTGTGCCTCAGCCTCCAGAGTAGCTGGGATTACAGGGACGCACCACCACACCCAGCTAATTTTTATATTTTTAATAGAGATGGGGTTTCACCATGTTGGCCAGTATGGTCTTGATCTCCTGATCTGGTGATCCACCCACCTTGGTCTCCCAAAGTGCTGGGATTACAGGCGTAAGCCACTATGCCTGGAAAGCAATAATTTATTTTTCAAAATTCCAGCTTGTTACTTTAAAGGCCTCCATGTAAACGGAATACACTATTCTTACAAGTAGGATGGAAAAGATTGGTTGATTATCAGTGGTTGAATATACTTTCTTATAATTACAGCCCATTTTAGAAGGAGACATCTTAAAGAATGAAATAGTGTGGGTTACTGAGTGACAGTGTGGTGTGGAATATGGTATTTGCCAATTTTGCCTATTCTGAAGAATTATCCAGGGCATGGGTTAAATAGATTCCAAGCTCCACCCCATCCCTGCTGAATCAGAATCTCCAGGGGAGAGGTAAATGAAATGTGTATTTTTAACAAGTGCTCAGGGTGATTCTTATGACCTGACAAGTTTTGGAAATACTAGATAATGGAAAAAATTCTGGCTTTGAAGTGAGACAGAAGTCGAATCCCTGTGTGGCCAGTTAGGAGCCAAATAACCTTTGGCAAATTTCTCATAGCCTCAGTTTCTTCATTTGTTTCTTGTGTAAGGGGCATTAAATGAGTTACTGTTTGTAAAGGACCTAATATGGTGTCAGTGACCACTGTCTAAAAAATATTAATAGTAAGATATTAGTGGCTTGACTGGGCACTGGGGCTCACGCCTGTAATTGCAACACTTTGGGAAGCAGAGATGGGAGGATCACTTGAACTCAGGAGACTTCATCTCTACTGAAAAAAAAAAAGGCTGGCATAGTGGCACACACCTGTAGTCCCTCCCTACTCTGGAAGCTGAGGTGATTGCTCCACTGCACTCCAGCCTAGATGACAGAGTGAGACCCTATCTCAAAAGAAAAAAAAAGGTATTAGTGGCTTAATTCTCAAGGATACAACAAAGTTAAAATGGACCCTCTTCAAAGTCGGAGCAATTGTTTTAAATTGTTCAGTTCTGGTTGATCATTCCCTGCTTCTTACCTCTTCTTTGCTCAAGAATCTATTTCACGGAAATGACTGACCAGGAAGACTTTGTTGGCACTTTCTCCTCTTACTGGACATTTTTCACTGATGAAGTGTCATCTATTCTCCCTCATTCTTCATTCTTTTTAGCCATACAGAAGGAGATTCTCTCTCATGGCACACGAGGGGAGAATGCCTGGTTCACAGATTACGCTGTTTTAGGCTTTTATTCTCCTCTAAACAAATTAATTATATTCCAGGGAACATAACTGGCTTTAACTATAGTATTAAAAAATACATCCCGACATGAAAAAGAGAATGGAAATGAATGTAACTTTGTGTCCATCTTCAAATGACTTGAAAATTCCTTAGATCTAATTTAATTTACATGTCTTGGAATTTTCCTACTAATGGCAAATTATTGTCTTAATTAGCTGGGATGACTAGCAATAATGATGAAGCAATGCTATTTTCTCCTTCTGCAGGCCTCCTCCTAAGCGCTGGCGCCCTGTGAAGTTCTTGCCACCAAAGGGTAGTTTTCAAACCCTAGTGTAAAGACGACTCATGTGGGGAGCCACTACATGTGTTAATTTCTGTTTCCCAGCTCGAGTTATGTGCATTTTGCCCTGGGGCACTCTAGGGGTCTCTCTTTGAAAACCACTGCTCCAAGAATTTGGTAAACTGTTACTGAATTTAATTCAAAATTTTCATTTTTAAGTTAAAGAAGGGTGGAGGAGCCATGATACATCTCTGGCTAGGACTCCACTGCCCTTCTCAAATAAATTCCTTTGCCATTTATCTGTCCATCAACCTATCTATGCATGCAACTGCAATGGGCTGGGTGCTAGATGTGGTGCTCAGGTGGGCGGTGGGTGGGTTTTCTCACTTTCTTGAGTTCATAAGCTTAGCTATTGGGAGTACTATTTGTGAAGTGGGCCAGGGAGCCTAGCTCCTGACCACATTGGTGTTGTGGTGTGATGTGATGTGAGTCACTGCATATGGGAAGTAGTAGACTTTCTGTACTTTGATTTCCTACCATTGCCTAATGGTAAACACTGGAGGCGGCTCTATCCCTGATTTGGTCCCTGGGGTAGAAGCCTGCTGGAAAAGGGCAATCATAAGTAATTTTGTAATGATTTCTATGAACACCAGGAAAAACACTATAATTACCCAAAAAATGAGAGATGGCAGAAACACTAGCCAAACATGACATACCATCACTTACTTCTCCCTTGGCTCCTGGGTGTAGCTAATCTCTCGGGAGACAGAAACCTTGCAGGACAGTGCTGGCCACTCAGGGACTACAGAAATGGACAAGGCATAAACCCAACCACCAGAGAATTTCTAACCAGGGAAAAGAGGGTGGGGGGGGGAGAGAGAGAGAGAGAGAGAGACAGAGACAGAGAAGACAATAGCTCAGGCAGGTATAAACGTAACTGTGATGCTAGGCAGAATGGTATAAATGTCACGAGAACGATCCAAAGCGTTAAAGGGGCTTGAAGAGAGAGAGAGATCACACATCCAGGTGGGTTTTCCCAGAGGAAGTGGCATTTGAGCAAATCCTTGTAGGAAGGGTAGGAATTTGACAAGTTGCAGGGGAAGGGAGAGACATTTCAGGCAGCAGGAACATATTGAGCAAATGTGTGGGGTGGAGAAGTCCTGTTGGGACATAACAGAATTCCTGCTGGGGAACTGGGAAAAGTTCTGCTGGGTTTTAGTGGGAGGCAAGGCTGAAAAGTTGGGTTTGGTCAAGATCAGATCTGAGTTTGGATTTCTTCCAGTAGGCAGCCGAGAGCCATTTAAAGGGACTTGAGCAGGAGGGTGACACAAACAGAAATGTACTTTAGGAAGCACAGCAGCTGGGTGGAGGATGATTTGGAGGAGGAAAGGCAATACAGACACACCAGGGAGGAGGCTCCTGCAGAGTGAAGAGGAGGAATAATTGACTGTGAGCAGCCAGAGGGGCTGGGATAGACAATACAAGTCAACTGTGAGAGTTGCAGTAAAGAGGCAAAGGCAGAGGAAAAAAAGCTTGGGACCCTGGGAACAGGTGGCAACAGTATCAAAAACAGAGAAAGAAGAGAACCTGGATTCTGGGGAAGGGTGGTTGTTTGGGTCTGAGGTGGCCGTGGGCATCCTGGGGGTGACGGAAAAGTGAGCTGGCCACCAGGAAGAAATATGTGAGCTAGAGAGAGAGATGATACTTTGGGAAACCGCTGTGGGGTGGGTGGTGGAAACTCTCCAAAAGGTGGATCATCCAAAATGAAGAGGACCGTAACAGGCTGCAGGGCAGGGTGTACATTAAACGGTTTGAAGGAAGAGAAACAAAAAAGGGGTAGGAAAAAGGGGAGTTGGAGACACTGGAGGGATGGCAGGTTGCTGGGAAACTCAAGAGAGGGGACCAGTTCAAGAGGGAGTCAGTAATCAGTGTCAGAGAGTGCAGGGAGGGCCAGCCAGGTCAGGCTGAGTTAGTGGCCCTTCTTTTGTCTCTGAATTAGAGGGCTAAACTAATAGATCCCTCCAACAAACGATGGTGCCTTAAATCCAGTCTCTTGCTCATTATAATAACGAAAGCTCTAAAAGTTAGGCACCTCCAATGGTACCTGTTTTCCTGCTCACTGTGAATTAATCTCTTCCACTAACAACCCCTATGCCCCCGAATGAGTCATTTATCCTGTCTAGGGGCACCAGTTTTGTCATCGCTGACTTTCCAGTTCAGTGATTCTATATGTTTATGTGTGAAAATGCTTGCTAATCTAAACATTATACAAGCCTAAGTCCCATCATGACTGTTTTTGGATAGAATAGAGCCCAACTTGTGTTTTACTTTTAAACTTACTGTCTTCTATACCTACCGAGATCTAGAAATGAAACCCCTGAAGAGACTTCCCCTTCTACTTGCCCATAAAGATCTTCCAGTTTTCCGCACAGGTTTTTTTCCTAGACATGGAGGAGGTGCCCAGAAAAATACTGGACGGATATACAAAAACATAATGTCACCAAAATTTTCCTAACAAGTAAGTTAGCTGCGGAAAGTCGGCAAGCGTTCCGACCCCAACGACCTACAGCCTGGGACTTCTGAAGGCCCGCCGTGGAGCTCGAGGTCTACAGGGCCTCGGTCCCGAATGGGCGATTTTCTCTAAAACGCTGAAGCGCGCTATCCCTTTAAAACCAGGCAGCGAGGCAAGCGGGCGGGGAGCAGCCAATAACCTTAAAAGATGCGAAAGTGTCAAAGGAGATACAGTTTATCTCCAACAATGGGAGCGGATCAGCACCACGGTTTACAGTAAAAACAGAAGGTGGGGCTGGGAGGAAGCGTTGTCTTGGACGCGGTAATTAAGTCTGCGGCTTGGACGGAATTTGACCCAGCTCTGTGGAGCGCAAACAATGTCCGCAGGGCTCCCGTTTCAGAGAAGGACTCGCTTCTCCGCTTTCGCTTGCACCCCGGCACCGGCGAGCCTCGCTCAGCACTCGCTCTCCTTCGTCCACCGCTACGCTGTTGGGCCCCGGGAGGCGGGCCGTGCGGGCGCCGCCAAGGAGTCTTGAGAACGCAGCGCGCGTCCGGAGCGCCTGGACTCCGCGCAGCCAGGCGCCGGGGTGGGAGCCGCGCCGCAGACCCAAGTGAGCCCGAAGCCGCCGTCAGCCTCCTGGCCCGCCGTCTGGGCGGTGTGCGCGCGCGCCCGCCGGGCTTGCGCGTGCCCCTGCGGCGTGTGTACTCACAAAGGTGTGTCTGGTCAACCCACAGCCCGGGCTGCGTTCCACCCCGAAAGGGAGAAACCCCGGCCTGGAGAGAGGTCGCGGCCGCGGGGGCGACTAGGGCAGTCGGAGCTCCCCGACTCCTAGCGGGTGGGTCGGCTTCCCGGCCCGAGGAGCTGAGGTAGCGATGGCGGGACGGTGGCGGCAGGCTCCGGACGCGCGTGGCGCGGCTGCTGGTCACGTTCCGAGCGCTTTGCGCGTTTTCGGGCACAGCCGGGCCGCCAGGACAGAGCGGACGCAGGGCTAGTGGATGGGCGCACTGCAGCCAAGCGGGGCAGCGGAGCGGGCGCGCTCCTTCTACACTAGGTCTGCAAAAGTGAAGTGGAAAGCCGCCGCCGAACGCAACCGTTCTTCCCATTCCCCGGCGCCGCAGCTTCGGCCCCTCTAGACTGGCCGGAGGGGAAGCTGGCAGCCGGTCGGCTTCGGCCGCGCCGCCTCCGCCTTCCTTTCCACCCGTGTCCCCCGGGCTCCCTGCCGCATTTCTTTGTTTTGAAAGCGCCTCCTCCGCCCAGAGGCTTTTCCCCCGGAGGGCAGGCTGACTGGGGGGTGGGGCATGGGCCCGTGGGCCCCGCCCTCCATTTAGCTCGGACCCCTCCCCTTCGCTCACCGCCCCCATCTCCCTTTTCCTCCCCGCTGCGACCGAAGAGGCGCGTCCTCACTTGCCGGACTTCAAAGGGAGACAGAGAACTGGCGGTGGAAGTGGAGTAGGTAGGGGGCGCAGAGACCCACCTACCCTCAGACCCGGCCTGGCGGCCCACCCCCTCCCACGGGAACCCCTCCTGAGCCCCGCCCTCCCGCGTCACAGCAGCCTGACATTCTCACAGCCCACCGGGCACCCAAACTGCCCGCCCCCACCACCCCCGTGTCGGCCAAGCGCTCTATTTATGTTTCAGCCCAGCGATTTGCATAGGCTCCGCCCCAGCCATAGGTTTCCCCCTATCGGAGCCCCGCCTCAGCCTCTACGTCACGGCGGAGGCCCCGCCTCTTGTGCCCATACAAGGAGCGACGGGCCCTAGATGGCAGCGTGGCGTCGCGACGGCGTGTGCGTGTCGCGCTTCCTTGTGCCGTTTATAGGGTCCCGGCACTTCCGCTGTCGGGTTAGAAGCGGCGCGGTCATGGCGGAGCGCGGACAGCAGCCTCCTCCCGCGAAACGGCTTTGCTGCCGGCCGGGCGGCGGCGGGGGCAGCAGCGGCGGCGGCGGCGGCGCGGGTGGCGGCTACAGCTCTGCCTGTCGACCCGGCCCGCGGGCGGGCGGCGCGGCGGCGGCAGCGTGCGGGGGCGGCACGGCGCTGGGGCTGCTGCCGCCGGGCAAGACCCAAAGCCCCGAGTCGCTGCTGGACATCGCGGCACGCAGGGTGGCGGAGAAGTGGCCGTTCCAGCGCGTGGAGGAACGCTTCGAGCGCATTCCGGAGCCGGTGCAGCGCCGCATAGTCTATTGGTCCTTCCCCCGCAGCGAGCGGGAGATCTGCATGTACTCGTCCTTCAACACCGGCGGTGGCGCCGCGGGCGGCCCCGGCGACGACAGCGGCGGCCCCGGCGGCGCGGGCGGCGGCGCGGGCGGCGGCGGCGGCGGCGGCTCCTCGTCCTCCCCGGCCGCCACCTCGGCTGCCGCAGCCGCTGCCGCCGCCACCGCCGCCGCTGCTGGGGCCGGGGCCCCGTCGGTGGGGGCCGCTGGGGCGGCGGACGGCGGCGACGAGACGCGGCTACCCTTCCGCCGGGGCATCGCGCTGCTGGAGAGCGGCTGCGTAGACAACGTCCTGCAAGTGGGTGAGTCACGGGGCAGCCGAGGACCGTCTGTCCGTCCGTCAGTCCCCGGGTGGGGGGCGCCAGCTTCTTCCCTGCGGACAGCCCCCAGCCCCGCACGCGCCAGCACCACCGCGGGTGCCCTCACCGGGCCGGACGGTGCGCTTGAGCGGAGCGCCCATTTACTCCCTCCCTTCTCTGCCCCTCGTCGCCTCGGACGGGCCAGCGCGAGTGGGAAATGAATCAGCAGGACGCGCCCCTCCGCGGGCTCCGCGCCCCGGGCCCGCGCTTCCCTCCCCGCACTCCTCTGGGGAGCACATTCTGGAGGCTGCTCGCCAGTTTCGGGGGTGGATGTGGACAAAGGCGCGGGCGGACGGCCGGGCTCCCGCGAGGGTGTGTGTGGTGGGGCTGTGCGGGGCGGGGGAGGGGGCGCGGGCCGCAGACAATGCCGGCCGGGGCCGGGCCGGGGCCGGGTGGCTTGGCGCTCCCCCCTCTCCTACTGCTTGTCGCTCGCTCCTTTTTCTTGCTGCCCCCCGCCCCCCGGGTTTTGAGAGGAGGGGAATACATTTAAAGCCGCTCAGCGGCTTTTCCTTCCAGGGCTCCGACGGGCGAGCGGCCGCGGCGCTCCCGGGTCGCTGTGGCGTCTGGCCCCGGCAAGCTCCACCGGCCGTTCAGGGTTTCAATGTCTTTTTCCTCTTTGCGCCTCCTCAGTTTCAGAGCGGCGCAGGGGGGAGGTGGCGGGTGACCGGACCCGGTCTCCGGAGGGAGCACTCGCCTGGAGGACGCCCTCTAATTAAAGGGCGCGAGCCCGAAAAGGAGCCGTTCGCGCTTTCCTTTCTGTAGAGCCCCCTGTGCGGGCAGCGGCGCAGACCCGGTGCCCCGCTGCCCGAGTTTTGTTTGCGTTGGGTGGTCAGGTCGTGGTGCCCCGGGCGAGCGGCGGTCAGCAGTTGCGGATTTGCAGCTCGCAGCCAAAGGGGTGAGCGGGCTGCAGGAGGAGCTGGAGGCGGAGGAGTCGGTGGCCGCTCCTGCGTTCCCCCGGCGCGGCACCCCGGCACTACCCAGCACTTTGTTCTCATTTTCAGGTTTATTTGTGCCCCTTTCAGTTTTCTGTCACCCCCCGAAAAGGAGAAACCAAACAAAAGAGTCTCTTTATTTCTTTTCAGGGCTTGTAAAGTAGAAGATATTTGACAAAGGCGAGAGAAGGACTTGTGATTTAGAGCTGCACAGCCCTCCTTTCTCTGACAGATCATGAGAGTTTTCTCAAATACCTTAGTTTAAAAGCGTCCCCTGTTCCCCCTCCCCCGAAATGTTTTTTCCTCCTGTCCAGATCTTTTTCAGCCGTAGCGATGGGAATGTTTGAGCCAGACTGAAAAGAACAATGCTGTAGTGGAACTCCCTATGTTTTTTTCCAGATTGCAAATGGCATATTTTCTGACCCCCCTCCCATGTTAGCGTACTTGAAATTGTAGCATGGTTAACCCGGCACCGAATGAATGGGGATAGATTTGGACGCATCTCTGTCTCTTTGATTTTTAACTTAATCCTTTTTCTCTTTCTGTAGTCAGTTCCTTTTATCCTTTCCTTCTTTGGGAGTGGGGTGGGGGTCTGGATAGGGGCCCCAAGAGAGAATTAAGATTTGTTTTAATCCTGTCTGGTTAATTTGAATTCTAATGCAATCTGCAGACGTGATTTTCTGCATGGTCATTTATTTCCAAAGGCAGCCCCCAGTGTTGCCTTTTCTGTGTTGGGCACTCTTTCCTTCTGTCTAGAGGGGGTTTAGCTTGTGAGGCTAAACAAATCTAATTAACATTCTTTCAAGTTATACCTTTTTTTTGTTTGTCTGTTTCCTGCGGGATAGAGATGGATGCAAGCATATCTGTGGCTTCTCAGTATAACAAACTAGAGTCTGCGAATTTTTATAGCTTGGCTGGCAATGTGGAGGTTTTTTTTTTTTCTTTCCCTGTGCTTGACTCTGCTTGCAAGCAATGAGGAATGACAGGAGAGCACATAGGGAGGGTTTCTTGGCTGATTGCATTTAAGCCAGGAATTCACTGTGAAAATAAAGCCAAGGGGCGATAAATAAAAGAGGCAATCTTCTCTAGGAGACAGACACACAGCGTGGGCTTTGCCTGCTTTCATCAGTGGAAGAGGCCTGGGTGAGTAGTTGTAAAAGAAAATAGTAACTTTTTGAATAGTCCCCAAAGGGGAAGGAGGCCACTGAATGGAATTGGCAGTGGTTGACGTGAAGTGGTGTGATGTTTCTAGTGTAGTTTAAGAGTTGACCACCACTTCAGAAACACATGCGTGCTAAACAAGTGTTATACAAATTGTGGAAAATATTCCTTTTCGCCTCTGAGTTCTGCCAGTTGCCCTAACTTCCAAGTTGTGTTACTTGTTGTGCCAGTCAGCTTTAGAGATGGAAGGTTGTTAAATGCCTGGCAGCTGGCGCTGTGAGATAGAACACTTATGATCAGGGTTCCCCCCACCCCCCTTTATGGAGAATGGAGAGCGAGTGGCTAAATTAACCATTTAATTTAGCTTCAAGTTGTGGTTTGCATTGATATACTAACTTGAAAGGCTTATTTTATAATTCTGATTTGAGGCAGAACGCTTTTGTTTGTTTCAGTTTCCTGAAATGGAAAGTACAGAATACTTTGTTGATAGTACCATAAAGCAGTTTTCTGGTATTGCAAAATTACAATTTTATAGAGAAAGTATTCATTGACTTTTGTAGAGATGATTAAATTATAGCTACAATAGGGAATATTTAGTTGTTTGACTTTATGTTACATTTATGCTGTTGATTATTTAAGGATTGAGGGGCTTGTTAGAAATTAAACCTATTGGTAGTAACTATTTTTCAACTCCTAGATTTTAAGAAATTTAGGAGAAAAAAATTCTACCTTTGTTATAGTAGTTGTAAGCAATATTTATTTGGCACACAGCTGCCCATCAGTTGATTATAGGAAAGTTTTAAAGAAAGAGTAGTTGGCTTATTTTTGTTAAGTAGTTTATATTGCGGGGCACAGTGGCTCATGCCTGTAATCCCCACACTTCGGGAGGTTAAGGTGGGTGGATCGTTTGAGCTCAGAATTTCTAGCCCAGACTGAGCAACATGGTGAAACCCTGTTTCTACCAAAAATACAAAAACTTAGCAGACTTGGTGGCATCCATCTGTGGTCCCAGCTTCTTGGGAGGTTGAGGTGGAAGGATCACTTGAGCCCAGGAGGCGGAGGTTGCAGTGAGCTGAGATCGTACCACTGCATTCCAGCCTGGGTGACAGAGTAAGACTCTGTCTCAAAAAAAAAGAAAAATTGATCTTGGAAGGGAGCTGTCTCTGCAGGTGCTAATGTAGGTATTATCGACATCATTTAAGTAATGATTTAGAAGTTATATTATAAAAATTTCCCCAAGTTACTGTCTGTGAAAGAGCTTCCCCTGGTATGACCTGAAACTCAAATTTGTAAAGGAAAAGATCGATAAATTTAATTGGATAAAAATAAAAAAGGGCCAGGTGCAGGGGCTCATGCCTGTAATCCCAGCACTTTCGGAGGCCGACGTGGGCGGCTCCCTTGAAGTCAGGAGTTTGAGCCCAGCCTGGCCAACATAGTGACACACCCCGTCTCTACCAAAAAATACAAAAATTAGTCAGGCGCCGTGGCACATGCCTGTAACGTCAGCTACTTGGGAGATTGAGGCAGGAGAATCACTTGAACCTGGGAGGTGGAGGTTGCAGTGAGCTGAGATTGCACTATTGCACACTTTAGCCTGCGCAACAGGGTAAGGCTCTGTCTCAAGAGAAAAAAAAAAATCAAAAAGTTTCTGTAGGGCTGAAAACACTACAAATCAAATTAAGCAGTTAACTGGGCCAAATATTTACAGCACATTGGACCGAAGGCTAGTAGAAAACTTATAAAAATTGGCAAGACGGGAGATGGCTAACCCGGTAGGAAAATGGGCAACACATTTCAGAGAGGAAGAAATATAGATGGACAAAAAACATTCTTATCTTCACTCTTACATAAAGAGATGCAAATAGGCTGGGCGAGGTGGCTCACGCCTGTAATCCCAGCACTTTGGTAGGTCGAGGTGGGCTGATCACCTGAGGTCAGGAGTAGGAGACCAACCTGGCCTACATGGTGAAACTTCATCTTTACTAAAAATACAAAAATTAACTGATGCAGTTGCCAGCACCTGTAATCCCAGCTACCCGGGAGAGTGAAGCAGGAGAGTCACTTGAACCTGGGAGGCAGAGGTTGCAGTAAGCTGAGATCGAGCCACTGCAGTCCGGCCTGGGTGGTAGAGTGAAACTCTGTCTCAAAAAATAAAAAGAGATGCAAATAAAAATGAGATGCTATTTTCATCTACCACATTGGTGAAGACTAACAAGATAATACCCAGAATTGGTTGAAGAGATAGGGAAAAAGGATACTACCTACCCTACTGCTTGGCATCAACTTTTTCTGTCTTTTTAAGGAATTTATCTTATAGATAATATTGACATTAGTATGCGAAGATGTTCTGTATAGTGATGCTCATTGCAGTGTGGTTTGCAAGAGTGAAAAGCTGGTGTTAACCTAAATTTCTACAGAAAGGAAGTGCTTAAATACTCAATGGAATACTATGCAGTTATGAAAAGATGAATTTGATGTATATATACTGACGAGGAAAGATGACCAGAATATTTAAAAGCAAGTCAAAAACTTCATATAGTATGCTGCAATTTGTGTTTAAAACAAAAATGCATGAAATGCATTGCGTATAGATGCTTGAAAATGTCTGTAAGGTTACACAGCAACCATGGAAGTATGGATAATTTTCCGAAAGGGCAGTTAAGTGAATGGTCAAGGTTTTGGGGGACTTTTACTTTTTACTTTATACTTATTTTATGGTTGGGTTTTTCTTAAAACTAGAAGCATGTATTTTTGTAATAAAATTAACAAAAATTATCCTTGAGTTTTTAATTTATATTGTTTGGTTTGTTTGCATATGTGTGTGTTTGTGTATGCTTGAGTGTGTGAGTGTGAAGGTCCCTTCTGAAGGAAGGAGATAAATTTGAAAAGGAATGGCCTTTTCCTTTTTTTCCTCGTTACTTTTGGGAGAAAAGAATATCTCTGAGAATTCCGCTAACACTCTGGTAAACACATTCTTATGCTCTTTTCAGGTTCAAAACTTAAAGTTTTGTGCTATTTTGGGGGGCGGGGTGGCAGTAAAAGGCAGTAGAAGGAGAACGTTATTAGAACTAAGATGAGCGCAAATTTCAGTCAGATAATTTATTGGTTTTTGAGTATTTTTGTTTTTCTTTACAGACCAGAGATTACTGTCTAAAGATGATTCTGAATGCACATCAAAAACTGGATGTTTATTTATTGATGATAGTATGTTTCATTAAATGCATTTTCAAGGTTAGAATAATATAGAATACTTTTATGTCAGATCCTACTATTTTTCTGTCTTTTGATTAATAAAGAAATGCACAATACATATTGAAACTAGTTGCATAGGTATTTTTTGTTCTTTTGTGTGTGTTGAGATGTTTGATTTATAGAAGTGATTTTGAAAGTATTTCAGTACCTGAATAGGTCCTTACCATTGTTCTGAAAGAAGTTAAATTTTCAGTTTTAGGAATATTTGGAATTTGTTTTCATACTTAGTTCTCTGAAGGTTAATATTGCTCCACGGAGAAAATCTAAAATATTGAGGAGACAATGGCAATAATGGAAGGTGAAAATGGTAGGTTTGGGTTAAGCAAACATTTTCACTCTCTCTGAAGTCTTTAATTTCTTGCAATTCAGTTGTGTTATAAGTACACCCTTGAATTGAAAAGGCAGTCCTCATTTTTTTCCCACTTTGCATTGAGTTTCATCAATTTTGCAGGTATGAGACTGATGCCTTCCTTTTTAGAAACCTCAGGATGCTGGTGGAACATGTCCTTTTAATAGAATTATTGCAATAAATTGAACAGTTTAAGTCATTATTGTCTTAAGTATGTCCTAACAGATTTTTAAGATTTTTATGCTGGGCCTCCTTTCTTTTCATAGTGGATAATCAATTGCCGTCTCAATTCTAACCCTATAAATGTTTCATATGGAAAGTTTCAGGCCAGCATCTATTTCTGCTCACACTCAGATTCATGGTTTAGTTAAGAATGTGTGATTTCAGCTAGTAGTATGTTCAGTGATCAGTATAGCACTGTAGGAATGACATGTTTTCTTTTATAAGAGTTGTCACTTTGAAAAGTCACGAGACTAGCCTGGGCAACATGGTGAAACCCTATCTCTACTAAAAATGCAAAAAATTAGCTGTGTGTAGTGGCACACCCCTATAATCCCTGCTACTTAGGAGGCTGAGGCAGGAGAATCGCCTGAACCCAGGAAGAGGAGGCCACAGTGAGCCAAAATCGTACCACTGTACTCTAGCCTGGGCGACGGAGCGAGACCCCATCTCAAAAGAAAAGAAAAACCACATAATTAGATCTGTATTATTTCCACATGCTTCCATGCTGTATATTTTTGTGTTAGATTGTAAATTGTTGTTGACTTAAACTCTTGTATATAAGAGCACAAATATCCTAAAAATGAAAGATTATAGGTAAGTATAAATGTCTTAGAAACAAAGCAGATTATAGACAGGCCTTTTTTAAAAGGTAATAAATGGTATGAAACCCACAAAACTATTTTTAGTTACCTTTTAAATTACCATGGTATTTTTTTTTTTTTTTTTAAGATGGAGTCTTGCTCTGTCACTCAGGCTGGAGTGCAGTGGTGTGATGTCAGCTCACTGCAACCTCCACCTCCTGGGTTGAAGTGATTCTCCTGCCTCAGCCTCCCAAGTAGCCGGGACTACAGGCGCCCGACACCACACCCGGCTAATTTTTTTTTTGTATTTTTAGTATAGACAGGTTTCACTTTATTGATCAGGCTGGTCTTGAACTCCTGACCTCAGGTGATCTGCCCACGTCGCCCTCCGAAAGTGGTGGGATTACAGGCGTGAGCCACTGCGCCTGGCTGATATAATTTTTAAAATAGTGCTTTGTCACAACAAAAAGGCTAATTTAGTTTTTGTGGTTTATTAATTTTTTAACATGTAAATATTTGGGGTTTACTGTATATTCAAAACCACAAGCTGTTTCCCCCTTTCAATGCATGTTGTTTGGTAAAATCAGTATCAAATGATAATTTGCCGTAAAGTATAACCGAGTCTGGTCTTACGAAGAGACGTTTTGTTTGTGAGTCCCACCCAGATCCCAGAAGTAAAGTGTGTCTGTTAGATAAAAACCTGGTTTTGTCTTTTCAGTTTTTGCTCAGTGCCCTGTGTTCCTCTAAGAATATGCTTTGTACTTGGTTTTTAGTTCTTTAAAAATAGGACGCTTCCTTAATTTTTTTCATCTAGGAAAGATAGCTACAGCAAGCTTCAGAGACAGTGCGGTGCAAAATTGCTTGTCATTTTAAACTTTCAGCTGATCGAAAGATTGACTTTCAGCTGATAGTAAACTGTTGCTTGAGTCTGCTAAATGTTTTATGTCTGCGGAATTTGCTTAGCTAATTTTGTGTCAGCTAATATATGTGTGTGTATATATGTTTGCAAATAAGATATATGCTATGATGTCCACAGGTGAACAGAAAAGGAGGCAAATTAACCCAGGTATAATTTGAATGTTGTAACCATATGCATGTTCCAGTGACCCCTCTGTACAGATTTACAGTTCCATTTCTTCTTAAAATATGTTGAAAGATGAAAGGTATTTTTGTAAATAAAATACTCTTGCATTATAGTTGTTATCTAGTAGTAGAGCTATGGAGATTTTAGAGATAAAAAGATAACTTCAATTCCAGGCTTTCTCATTTTACTGATAAGAAAACTGAGGCCCAAACATGCTGAGTAAATTGTTTAGAGTGGCATAGGAAATGGCAAAGCTGTGTTGAGTCTTTTTCTACTGTTTAGGTCGTGTCTTAGTTTGGGGTAGTGTCTGAAATCAAAACAAGCATATTCTTGACGTAAATTGGACTCTTTGGAGAGGTGGTGTGGCTGACATTTATAGAATGTTACAAATGTATGCCTATATAGTATTTTAGTTGCAGGCTGAATTCTAATGGCTGAAGTACAGTAATGGTTCTGGCATGCTCAGTTTGTGCTAGTGTAAAACACATTTGTAGATATTTGGAAATTGTGGTAATGTTAGGAGATTAAAGTTCAGAAAAAGTTACCATTGCTAACTACAAAACTGTATTACAGCTGTGTGATTATACAGCAGGTCCTTGAATAACATTGTTTGATTATATCATTGATAAGAAAATAAAAAAGTCAATTCTGGCCAGGGCCATTATCTTGGGTAGAGTTTGCATGGTTTGCCTATGTCTGCGTGAGTTTTCTTTGGGTACTCTGGTTTCCTCCTACATCCAAAGATGCGCACGTAAAGCGAATTGTTCCGTCTAAATGGCCCCAGTCTGAACGAGTGTGGGTGTGTGTGAGTGTGCCCTGTGATGGCGTGGTGTCTCGTCCAGGGTGGGTTCCTGCCTTTATCCCTGAGGTGCTGGGACAGGCTCTGGCCACCTGCTACCTTGAACTGTAATAACTGGGTGAAGAATTCGTAATATTAATCAATATTAAATGTATGTACATCTCACATTCATTTCAATGTTTAATACTGAAAGTGTATTGGTCTTTATTTAGAAGTCAGTGATGTTTTTGTGACCAGAAATACGCCATAGGAAATTACTGTTTATGTTGATTAGCCTGTGATAAAATTGGTTTTCTAATATGTCATTTTGATTAAAGTCAGTTTCCAAGAACCTATTGATGGCATTAAGTGAGGACTTGCTGTTACATGAAAGTATACATACACCCATGTAACAACTCACTGGAAGTTTGAAGTGCTTATACAGAACAACAGAAGTTTGTTCTCTACTTAGTGTGTATATGGAAACTTGTCCAGTATTGTTTGTATTTGACCAGGTTTTAAAAATATAATTGTTTTTGTCAATGTTCCTCCTCCTCCTTCATCAGTAAATAGTATATACATAATCTTTCGGGATATACCTATATGTGTATGCACTTCTTTCACAAAAATGATGTGGCCTCCAAACTGTAGTACTCTCTCTTATTTTTTTTATTTTTTATTTTTTGAGATGGAGTCTCCCTTTGTTGTCCAGGCTGGAGTGAAGTGGCACAATCTCGGCTTGCAGCTTCTGTCTCCTGGGTTCAAGTGATTGCCTCACCCTCCTGGGTAGCTGGGATTACAGGCATGTGCTGTTGTATCTGGCTAATTTTTGTATTTTTAGTAGGGACGGGATTTCACCATGTTGGCCAGGGGTCTCAAACTCCTGACCTCAAGTGATTCACCTACCTCAGCCTCCTGAAGTGCTAGGATGACAGGCATGAGCCACCACACCTGCCCTTTAAAGCCTTATTGTATGACTTGGGAGAGCTCTTCACTGAACCAGCTGGACAAGATTTATGGTAAGACTCTTAATACTGCTACAACATTTACTAATAGTAAGAGTAATAACAGCAAACATTTTCATAACGCTTAACCAGGTGCCGAATACTGCACTACCTACTTTATGTATTTTTTAACAACAGCCGTATGAGTTAGGCACCATTATTGTTTCTATTTTACAAATGAGGAAACTGAAACACAGGGGAAAAAGTACAAATAACTTTTGTTGCTGTTAAAAGCAGAGCCAGACACACACAGCCTCTTTGGCTGGTGCTCAAGCAGTACTGCCCATGATGCATCATCATTACCTATTCTAGAAGGTTTAGCTTTACAGTTTCTCGCTGCTTTCTAGAGTGACTTTTCAAGTGGCCTGGATTTTAAATTGTGATCATAGGTATGATTTTAAAATTGAGATAATTTCTTTAAAAATTATCAGGATATTTACACATTAGGATTTTAAAAATTTTGGTTGTGGTAAAATGGACATACTATAATATTGACCATCTTAACCATTTTTATGTATGTGGTTCAGCAGTGTTAACTGTATTTACCCTTGTTACACGAATAATCTCCAGAACTTTAAAATTTTACCTGAAAAACCACTACATTAAAAGCAAGTCTTTTAGGAATTAATTTCAGCTTTGGAGGATGGTCGTGTTGGGTGATTTTGATCATCTTCCGTGAGATGTTAAGTTTTGAAAGAGAAATTAACTTGCAGGTTAGATCTAATATATATGCAGCAAAGTTAGGTTATCAAAGTATATTTGAGAAATTAAATATCTTATTTTAAGGTCCTTCTAAAATGTTACAATTATGTTATTTCCTGTTGCTGGTAAAGAGATTTGACATTCTTTGAAGGAGATAGTTTTTATCTGTGCAATTCCTGAAAGCTGATGTTAATTGGAAGGATGCAGTAGAACCTGTCAGGACATTAAAACTCAGTCTGAATAAGCTGATCAGATAAATTGGAAGCTCATTTAGTGAATTAAGGTGCTTGAAATTCAGGTGACTGGTTCCCTCCTCCTACGTTATTTAAGAGTCTGTTTACTTATTTTTCATTGTTAATTGGTGCCAGATCTCTAAGGTTGGAAGATTTTATACAGAAAATATACATAAGATAGCATGTAGATTAAGCCCACAAAAGCAGGTTTTAAATTCTCTTACATAATTACATCAGTACAGATTAGAATTTTGTATATGCCAAGTTGTACATGTTAAATGTTTGCTGACAGTGACCAGCATTTTTATGAGTGTAGTACTGTGTAGGGGTTCTATAATTTAGGTATAAGAGACATACCTGGAGCCTCTTCTGGTGGGGCTATTGGTTTTTGTTGGTAGAGGCCTGCAGAGGTTGAAGGCAGCACTGTATTTGGTCATGCTGAACCTTTACTCCTAATTTCTATTAACTCATTTCTGCAAAGAAGACGGTCGTGATTTTTATAAGTACTTGTCATAAAATAAGATTCTAAAACTCAAATACCAGGTTTGTAATCTGTTGTTTTATGTAAGCAAACTTTTGAATATGTTAGCCCTGTTACCTTATGACTTTTTTTTTTTAGTGTTCTGCAAGCTTCCTTATCCTTAGCACTTTGTATTTTGTATTTTTTTTTTTTTTAATTTTTTTTAGACAGCATCTCTTCTCTGTCACCCAGGCTGGAGTGCAGTGGTACAGTCTTAGCTCACTGCAGTCTCTCTAGTCTCTGCCTCCTGGGCTCAAGTGATTCTTGTGCCTCAGCCTCCTGAGAAGATGGGATTACAGGGAAGTGCTACCATGCCTGGCTAATTTTTTGTATTTTTAGTAGCAATGGGGTTTCACTGTGTTGACCAGGCTGGTCTGGAACTCTTGACCTCAGGTGATCCACCCACCTTCGCCTCCCAGAATGTTGGAATTACACGTGTGAGTCACTGGGCCTGGCCAGGATTTTGTATTCTTGATGCCATTTTAGAGTTCTTCTTCCTTCCTTCCCCCAGATATAGCTTGTGTAATTTTTATCTGATATACCTTCAACCCAATAACCTAGACAGTCTTTTCAGGATTGTGGTTTATACTTTCTCTAGACAGTGGTGAAGCTGATAACTGAAATGACCAATGGCTGCTTTGTGATGGTGGGAGAGTAGAATCAAGTGAGACTTGAGGGCAGCAGGTGTGGAAGGCTCTGAACCCAACCTGCCTCACAGCTCCAGTTTGTTCTTTCTTTCCTTCCCTTCTTTTCTTTCTTGTCTTCATCTAGCCTTTCCTTTTTTGGGGATGGAGTGGGGGAAGGGAGGAGAAAGGAGTGTGTGGTAGAAAAAAAGACATATCAGAAGAGGTAAGTAATCCCTACTGAGAGTATATTCCATTTCTCTTATTCCTTCCAGTTGTCCCCTGCTTCCTCCAGTCACCCTTTAGGGGAATAAAGTTGAGGTCAGAAGGACCTATGTGTTACAGCTGCTGCTTAGCTGCTATTTTTAGCATGGCTCTACATCAGGCTGGCACTAGGCCATGATGGCACTGGGCCAGCCTGTTGTGGGACTGCTCACAAATGTCAAAAACTTAACTTTTAGTTACCAAACAAAACTAAATTTCAGACATATTCTGTGGTGTGGTACTCCATTTGCTTTTATTTATAAATAGAATGCACATGTTTTTGGAAGTGATTGATTTTTAATAGTAGTCATACATAAATCTTGGAATATGTAACATATAGTTTATTTTAGGCAGGAGAAAGATTTAAGAGTTGTCTTGTTAGGTCAGACATTAGTCCAGTTCAATACTTATCATTTTGTGGTGCCACCAAGAGGTGTGAAATTTGCTTGATTTATTTACTGTGCCTTGGGCATCTTTAAAATTGCTGTAGCTGTTGAAGTTGTGGAGTCTGAATTGGTTTATATAATTATAGGTGCCATCAGACATTAAAAAGAAACACATACTGTTTTTTCTGCATTTATCAGTGTTCTCTTGGCTAACTCATTTGTGTGTGTTTAGATTTGGTTAATACTCTAGTAATATGTTTAACTAAAACTTACTATTCATTTATGTAGGGAGCAGCTAGGTTTTAGTTGAAATATTAGTATCTGGGTCTAGAGTCTATACATCCTAGAGCCGGTATTATGTAGATTGTATTTGCAAATTGAGTTTAAAGTTTTTGGATGCATATATGAATTTAAGAACTTGACTATCTGTTGCACTTATAATGAAAAATATGTTGTATTCTTGAGTAATTTTGGAAAGAAAAATATCATAAGGTGAATTTATCTTTGGAAGGGACATTAGTAAGAAGAGTAGTATTTGTTTTCTTCTATAAAGGTACATAGAAAAGCTGAGGGCATGTTGGGGATGATTTGTGGTGTACCATGGGCTGCACTGAATATAAATAGAAACACTGATTATTATTCACTTATTCAATGAGTAGTGGTGTAATGTACTTAAATCCATTGGATGGCAGAGTAATGTTTAGTAGTGCATTGATCTGACACCCTTCTTAAGGTAACACAAAATAGTTGGCCAAAATAACTAGAAATGAATCAAATTGATTTTCTTTAAGGTAATTATTGGATGAATTCTGCTGAATTTACTTTTATGGAGATAAGGAAGCTTAAGTTGAGGGATTTAATGAAAGGTGGATAGTGTGGTCTAGTATCCTACAGAAGGCAGATGTTTTAGAGTTTATTTACATTGTTACATCTTTTTTCCTTCTTTCTTTTTTTTAAAATGGAGTCTTGCTCTGTGGCCCAGACTGGAGTGCAGTGGCGCGATCTCCGCTCACTGCAACCTCTGCCTCCTGGGTTCAGGTGATTCTCCTGGCTCAGCCTCCTGAGTAGCTGGGATTACAGGCTCCTGTCACCATGCCCGGCTAGTTTTTGTGTTTTTTTTAATAGAGATGAGGTTTCACCATGTTGGCCAGGCTGGTCTTAAACTCCTGACCTCAGGTGATTCACCCATCTCGGCCTTCCAAAAGTGTTGGGATTACAGACATGAGCCACTGTGCCTGGCACACATTCTTATATCGCAGGTTCTTACATTTTAGATGAGAACAACTTGAGTAGTTTGCTGAATTATTAGGAAATATAGTGAATATCTTGGGGATAGAATATCAAGTTTATTGAACTATATCATAGTGTAGTAATCATACAATAGAGTATCTTTCTGCAGTTAGAAGAGTAGGTATTTCAAAAGTGGCTTGGAGATAGATTGTCAGTTGACCTATTGATATCAATGTGTCTCTCTAGATATGTATATATGTATAATTCAATATGATGCATAGAACATTGTAAACTACTGGATGTTAGTAGGTCTAAGTGACTACCTTGTGTATCCTTAATGCTATTTACGTTTTGTTTAGGTGAGTCATGTAAATGATGTGAGCTCCAGCTTAACATGCCTTAATAAAACCAAAGCCCAGTAGGTACTTTGATTAGTGCTGTTTAGAGTTCTTATAAGCAAAGTGCTCAGATGACTTTCCTTATTAGAACTTGTCGGAGCAGTTTCTTTGCAGTTTTCATGAATCTCTCTTAGCAACGTATTAAAAAGGCATTTTGTTTAAGCTGTTTCATAAATAGCAAATTCCAAAGGCCTGGATTGTGTTGCATTTTTGCTTTCAATAGTGACTACTACAGTGGGGGGAAAAGCCCTTAAGAAACACTATTCATTTTAATAATTTGTAGCAAAATATTTTTATTTTAAAATGGATGGTTTTTTTTTTAAAAAGTACAGATTCAAGTTTAATTCAGGGTTTTTCACTATTTTTATTAAAGATTTTCTTAGTTTGGGCCAGGCATGGTGGCTCACACCTGTAATCCTAGCACTTTGGGAGGCCGAGGTGGGCGGATCATGAGGTTGAGAGGTCAAGACTCTCCTGCCCATCATGGTGAAACCCTGTGTCTACTAGACGTGCAAAAATTAGCTGGGCATGGTGGCTTGTGCCTGTGGTCTCAGCTGCTCAGAAGGCTGAGGTGGGAGAATCTCTTGAACCTGGGAGGCAGAGGTTGCAGTGATCCAAGATTGCGCCACTGCACTCCAGCCTGGTGACAGAGCGAGACTCCGTCTAAAAAAAAAAATTTATAGTTTATATTTTAGATGTGTTAGACAACAATTGGTGATATAATAGCTAGTAACTATGAGTTTATTCAAAATTTACTCATATGTAATTAGGTCTGAATTTGTTTCAATAGCTCATAGCTACTCCGTGTGACATTTTGCTGAGTGAATCGTACCCATCCCTAAATTACCAAGTTACGCAAAGAGGAGCTGACCCTGAACAACATCTGGCAGTATTACGTGTCGTGCAAGAACAGGAAAGACAAATACCAAGCTCTATGCAACATATATGGTGGCATCATCATTGGTCAGGCCATCATCTTCTGACAGACTCATCGAAATGCCAAGTGGTTGACCGTGGAGATGATGCAGGCTGGCCACCAGGTGTCTTTTTGTTAAGTGGAGAGCTGACCATGGAGCAGTAAGTATCCGTCATTCAGAAGTTTCAGGATAAGAAGGTTCTCATAACAACCAGTGTTTGCACTGGAGGGATTGATGTGAAGCAAGTCACCATTTTGAACTTTGATCTCCCTGTAAACCAAGCAGAGGAGCCAGACTTTGAGACCTACCTCCAGTGCGTAGGGTGGACAGGACAGCTTTAGGAAAAAATGGCCTCACCTACAACATTAGTGAAGCAAATAAGCTGTGTGTACTTATGAAAATTCAGGACCACTGTAGCTTTAAGCAGCTGGGCCACAAAGACATGGAAGAAATGGAAAACATTGAATATTAAAGAGAAAACTGTATTGTTTGTGAAAATATTCTAATTTATGATAGAATGTCCTGGTGAGTTTTGAAGATAATTTTTTATGTTGACACTTTTTCGATGTGAAACTCACAAATGGCAAGATAAGTGTCATAGTATCCTTAGTTGTAAGACCTGAAGTCTTTTTGAAACCAAGTTGATGTTAAGCATGTGATCATTTTGAATTAAAAAAAGCAAGATTTAAAAAGAATATAGTTTGTATTTTTAAAATAGCACATGTGTGATGGAGTCTTGGTGGTAGTTAGTTAAGCTGTGGTCGATTAAGCTCTGAAAACCAAAAAATTCATGTAGCAATGTTTAGATATAGAAAGTTCTCACCCCTACCTCCATCCAGATATTTATACTTCATTGGCTTCGTTATTTAATGTTCTTGTATAAAAACTTTTTACTTCTTGATTTTTCACCTTCATACTTCCTAGTCAAGATAGGAAACATTACAATTTAGAATGTAATCTGTAAAAGTTCAGTATATGACAGTCTGTTTTAGGGTCGTTTTAGGGATTTATTGACTATCACATTTTTAAACTGCTAGTTTAAAATTTTACTCCATGAATTATTTTCCTCTTTGATCCTTTACAATTGTGCAACAATTAATTTTCTCCTCCTCTTTTGTTTCCCTTATCTTAGAACTGAGCTTTGAACCCAACTCTTTCAGGAAGCCTTAATAATTCTGAAACATTCTATGTCTTAGATTCCTACTGTTTCTTCTTAGAAATCTGTAATAGTAAACCAGATCTTTTTAGATAATCTGGCTTCCTTTCTAGATTGAGGGGCATTCTGTCACTCCAGTGAATGTGGGTAGACCTTCTGAATTCTGTAAGCGATTATTGTGGAGACTGACCCTCCCCTGATTCGTGGTCTTTTCCAAATTTGAGAACACAACTGTGGAACTCATCCTTAATGTAAAAATTGGAGAAAATTAGGGACAATTTCTTTTTGTGAGAAATCAGAATATCCTTTGTACGATTGTAGATATCTAAGCATCATTGATGGAGGAAGCATCAGTGAGCTAATCAAATTGAATCAAAATTTGGAGTGCTAACAGATGTAAAACTACTCTATACACTGTTTTGGAGTAGTCATTTTGAATTTATCATTGTGTAGCAGATATTTCTAGTCTTTTTTTGGGAGGGGTCAGAATTACAGAGCATTTAAATACGAAGTCTCTTTTTGGAGTGAAAGATGAATCTGCTAGTTTGAAAAAAAATGGCAAATTTAAAATCTAGAACAGCCAACTACTGTATCAACAGTGCCAGGGCATTATAAGCATAGTAGACATTGAAATGCCACTTGAATGAATGATAGTCTTAGATTATATGCCAGTCCTGTGGGTATCTGCATGAAATTCTCTTAATTGAAAAAAATAGCTCCAGTTTCTAATTTCTGTTTGGTTTTCTGAATCTGAATTGCTGTTTCCTAGTATTTTTGGAAGGTGAATAGGAATATGACCTCTGGATAAGTAGGCTGGTTTTCAGTACTGGGTTTGTCATCAATATATTTCTTCAAATACTGTTTGGGTTTCTTTTTTTTCTTCTCATTTGAGGGGACCTTTCTTTAAGCTTGTTGACTTACTAATAGTAGCATCATCCCAAAAGCTATTCTGAAAGCAATTTATTTATTAACTCCAACATCTGAAGAGAAAGTAACTTGCGTATTTCTATGCAGAACAGTACTTTTGGGTTATGTAGAAAAATAATCATAAATGCCTTTGTGGGATTAAGAGATTGCCTTTTTCTTCTATTTGATACTTCATTTTTAAAGGAAATTGGTGTAACTAAATTTAGTTTTTAAAAACTCTCCCCCTCTGGCTGGGCATGGTGGCTCACACCTGTAATCCCAGCACTTTGGGAGGCCGAGGCAGGCGGATCATGAGGTCAGGAGATCAAGACCATCCTGGCCAACATGATGAAACCCGTCTCTACTAAAAATACAAAAAAAATTAGCTGGGCGTGGTGACAGGTGCCTGTAATCCCAGCTACTCGGGAGGCTGAGGTACGAGGATCGCTTGACCCAGAAGGTGGAGGTTGCAGTGAGCCGAAATTGCGCCACTGTACTCCAGCCTGGCGACAGAGCAAGACTCCATCTGAAAAAAAAAAAAAACTCTCCCTGTCACAGATGACACACAAAAACACATATATAACTTCAGAACATCCCACAAGATCTTACACATTGTGAAAAGACGTTGGCTAATTAATAGGAATGGTTTATTAAACTGGTCTCCAAAATGCTGATGACCTTCTCTTGAGGTAGAATTTGCTTAAGACTCAATTTGCATAAAATGAGGTACACCAGAGCACTTTTTGAACAATAATTTAACAATAGGGCTGTACTCTCAGTGCTTGGCCCCTGAGAGGGATGAGTTATCCAGATATTGGGTGACCACCTATTCCTGTTTGTCCAGTCAATCTTGGCTTATGTCTGTTTTCCTAGATAGTCACCTCTTTGGTAGAAGTGTTCCAGATTGGATAATAAAGTCTATGGTTACCCTAGCCATACATCTTATTTCTCAGAAGGAAGAGGGCAAGATATAAATCAGTTTAGAATTATGCCCTATGTGCTCTTCTGTGTGTAGGGAGAATAAGAGAGGGAAAATGGGTATGTTTTTGGGATTGAAAGGTGACACCTTTGGCTTATTTCTGCTCTTGATGAGTGGGCTCTCCTCAGTCTCTTTCAAAGAGGAAATACATGATTTCTGCCTGGGCTATTCAGAACAAAAGGAAGCAGTTAAGAGATTCTCAATCTCCATGGGTTTGATGTCATCATCCCTGAGGTTTTGTTTTTTTTTCCCCCAGTTTAAAGATAGGAAAATTTTATATTCTTATTCAAGGTGTTTTTTTTTTTTTTTTTTTTTAGCATATGTTTGTATTAGTGCAGTTCTGTTTGTACATTTTCTTAGATGGATGTTCACAGGTACTGCTCATTTTAGGTACTTGCAGTTAGTTAGCCACTGGCGTAATGTTATCATTTGTTAATCACATGGTCAGGAGCTTGGAGAAGATATCTGAGCCATTAGGAGGCTAGAGTCCTTTTTGCTGGGTCTTGTCTTACTATCTGTGTGTCTCTATGCAGAACACCTACTGGCTCTGAACTTCCTCAAGTCCTTAGAAAGTAGGACTAATTATACCTCTGTCCTGAGGCTGCTAAGAGCCTCACATGGGAATACATGACAGTATTTGAATTCTAAATAGTACACAAAAGGGATTACATTGTTACGCATTGCTTCAGTTTTACCTAATTTTCTTCGTTTATTATTTTCTTCTAGTTTTCTGTGTTTTTCAAAAGCCCTGTGATCATTATATATTGATTTCATGATTAGAGAAAGGAAACCTTGTTTTAAAAAATCTAATTACCATTAAAACACAAATTTCTCTCTCCACAGATTTATTTTTGTTAATAGTTTATTATAATCATTGCCCGATCTAGCGCAACTAAACAGAGCATGTATTATTCATTGAGGTGTGTCATGCCTTAATGTCTTAATTTCTCTCTTGTTTTTGACCCTAGTGACTGATGAATTTTGTCTTCACTTGGAACTCTAGAATTCTCCTGAAAATGGAAAGGGGATAGCTAAAATCAATTCTATATTATTCATGTATAGGATGGACAGTTGTGGATTGACCTCATCACTTAGGATTTAGTTTCCAGGCTTCCCGAATATGTACCATGGCAAGTGGAAGATGGAAGAAGATAGAACAACTTTTAGATTTATGTTTCTGAGTTTCTTATATCGAATGACTGTACTAAGATCTACATTCCCTTCTTTTGGAAACTTTCATTAATAAATGAAAAGAGTTGGTTAGCATTTTCCCCAATTTAAAGATTTACATATAAAGTATTCAGAAAAAGAGTTTCAAATGAAATTTTCAGGGCTTATTATGAACTGAAATTTTACTTGTGTTTTCTTTCAATTGTATTTTTGGGTATCTTCATAAGTCCCTGCCTTGGAAAGCTGTGGTGATATGACCCAGACTACTTATTCCACATTCTATTTTTTCTATCCAAAGTTTCGTATTTTCAGTGAAGGTTAGACTGGATTAGCAATCACATCATGCATTTTCCCCCTTTCTGACCTGTTAGTGGCTTTTCTGCACTTCTAATTTGTACCATAGAGCTCTATTAAAAATTTTTATATGCTATATTTGTATACACATGCATGTGTAGGAGTGGACTTTGTATAACAGTGTTAATCAGCTTGCAAACTTTGAACAGATAGGGCTCAGCTCTTAGAATCTGTATTGCAGCCAGGATGGTGTTGTCCATACCTACCCTGTGCAGACCCTTTGGTGGCTTCCCTTTGTTCAGAGGCCTGAAGTCATTCATGGGTGTAAAGGCCCAGCATGGTCTGGCGTTGACCCTCAGCCACCTTCTGCACAGTGTTCTCCCTTACCTTTCAGATGTGTCCAAGTTGCCCTTTCACCTGCCTTTGCCCATGTTCTTTTTTCTGTCTGGAATGCCCTTCTGTGCTTGGTTCATGCCCTAATTGTCATCTTGGCTCAGATAAATATCCTGGCAAAAAATTACCTCCTTTGTAAGCTCCAGGAGGACAGAAACTGTAAATATGTGTGTGAATATGTATGTGTACGTGTGTTTGTATCCATGGCCATCAGTACAACCATATGCACATAGTTATCTCTCAATAAAAGTGTGTTGAATAAATGGATGAAGAAAGTGGTTTTTACTTTGGGAATATTTTCATACTCTCCAGGAGGAGGCACTGCTTTTATAGGTTCCATCTATCTATATTGCTCCATGCCGTCACACAAAGAATATGCCAGTTTGAAAAATACAGCCTAGTTTTGTGTTTTTGGCTACTTTGGGCCACTCCCAAATTCCCCAAAGGTACACTTGCATTCACCTTTATGGTTAGCGGCGCTTTCTTAGAATCTGAGTTTGAGAAACTGTATGCCATTTTAATTACAGTAAGTACTTTATCAAGGTCAGTTGTCTTAGAATGTGGATTTATATGACATAGTCTTATACATTCAGTTGGGCACGTATTACTGGGAAAAACCAACAGTCCTGTTTGCAGCCGAAGATTGCAAGAGGGTGGTAGGTGTGTAGTTAGAGCAGGAGACTCCCTTTTGATCATATGCATAGGTCAATTGTATTTTTCTGTCCTGTCTTCTCAGTTCTCTTGGATGAGCAGCTATGTTTGGTCATGGTGGGCAAGGCAGTGACGTTGGAGCTCATATGCAGGGTCACTGTGGGCCATAGCAAGTCTGCCTGAACATTTTTTTTTTTTTTTGAGATGGAGTCTCGCTCTGTCACCCAGGCTAGAGTGCAATGGTGTGATCTTGGCTCACTGCAACCTCCACCTCCCTGGTTCAAGCAGTTCTTGTGTCTGGACCTCCAGAGTAGCTGAGACTACAGGTGCACGCCACTACACCCAGCTAATTTTTGTGTTTTTAGTAGAGATGAGATTTCATCATATTGGCCAGGCTGGTCTCGAACTCTTGACCTTGTGATCTGCCTGCCTCGGCCTCCCAAAGTGCTCGGATTACAGATGTGAGCCACCGTGCTTCGCCTTTTTTTCCCCCTATTGATCTGTGTATTCTTATGCTTGAGCTTTTTTTTCATTTTTTTTCCCATCATTTTAATGTTTGCTTCCTCAAGTCAATCAAACATAAGTAGCAGGGTTGAATGATCTTCCACATAAAGTCATTTCTGCCTCAAAGTGGTCTTGGAGAAACGTGAAGTTTTTTCAGTATCTTGTTTGGGATGAGGATTGGGATGAGCTCTCATTTGAAACATTTATTTGCCATTTTATATTGTTGCAGCTCATAATATTGACCACGTTTTGAGTAGCACCAATTCTGTGCTTTACAAGCTTAATTTCTAGCTCTCATAACAACTTTGAAGAGAAGGTATTCTCATTCCAGGGTTGAGGGAACAAATATGAGATGGTAAGTCACTTGTCAGGAGCATCCAGGCAGTCTGTTCTAGACCTGGACACCTAGGCCTCTCAGCTCTCAAGAGGGATCATGTTTTCCAATTGTTGCTAGAGACAGCCTGTCTTTTTGCACATGTGTCACTGACAGTCCTCCGTGGTTTGTGATACCATTCAAATTTAGTGGCCTGACCTTTTTGAGCAGTGTTTCACTACTTCTGAATGTGTATGTTTTATTTTTTTTCTCCTTGGCTTCTGAATGTTTATGTTCTATTTTTTTCTCCTTGGTAGTAGTAATGGATATATAACCCATCCATGCTGTAGTACATTCTTACTCCTTGGAGCTGATACTGCACTCGGTTGAGGGTGACTTTTTCTTTGTTGGACCTTTAAAAATGATTTCAATCATGACAGTTATTGACATGAATACTTGGGCTTGAAACAATTAGCATTTTCTCTTTGATGATTTCTTGATTTTAGTGGGAGACTTGGGGCATTGTGTGTGGGACATACTTCAGAGAGAGATTAATATAACAAGCTGCGTGAGGCAGTAGAGGTGCATACGCCATAGTTACTGGAAGGCACAACTTTTGAGTTCTTGTGGATTGTTTTGGCAGCTCTGTAGATAGATTCAGCATATGCTGAGGACATTCTCTTAACTCCAAATTATATCCTAAAGACCTAACTCTTAGAGCAAGCCTTAGAGTGTCCTTTCCCTCCTTCATTTTTAGGAAACTCTTCTGTTTGCTGATAGGAAAAGATTCTTTCCAGGTAGCACCCAGGAATACTTTTTTGAATGTTTTTGTGCCTTCTTGTGACTTCATTCCTGCTGCCATCATACCCTCTGCTCAAATTAGTGAACTGCTGGCATGTTCAACTTTATTCCATAGCTGAATCTGCCTGTAGCATTTGCAGTTTTCTATGTAGACTGGTCACAAGTTAAAAGCTTAGGAAGTCTATATAACTCACCATAATTTTAGCACTTTAACTTATTAAGGTACATGTTTTGGTTGTCTGATTTATAGAAGTACCATGTAAAAATCCACCTATGCTATACAACTGCTGAAATACTGAGTAAGCTCTGCATTTTATGACCAAGTTATGGGATGAATAATTACTCTCTGGAGTGAATGGTTCAAAATGAAGTAACTGTATGCCTTAGGTGTGACGTGACACCAGATATATTTAAGCCCCAAAGGTATGTAATTATCTCACTACTCTTGCACATACAGACAAGTACATTTATACTTATGGCAAGAGTTTTATGTGCAAAAGAAAACCCACTTTCTGATAAGTGAAGGAACAGTCCATTATTTTTGAGGGGCTCAGAAATTGTTTGGTATTAGAGGCTCCTTTTCAATCCCCCTGCATTTCTTTAGGGTCTCATTTAAATTCATACATTGCTTGATTTTTGAGTAACCATTATCATATCCTTGATTTTGAATATTACGGACAGTTGAGGCAGTTTCTCAAAGCACCATTCTGTGACTTATAGTCTGCCTCTATATTCAGTGACTTGTTATGTATTCCATTCTTAGACTCCATTTTGATCATCATTTGTATTATGGCAATATATGTTGTACTTTGTTTTACTTTCTACTAAAAGTAAAAACTATTTTGTAGTCTACTTAGAGTTTTAAAGTTTTAATTTTTGTAATCTTTCTGGTCTTATTTACAGATCATGAAGAATTAAAGGTATCTCAAGCTGATTTGTTCTTTCTGTTTTTAATTCAGTATTAAAGCATTATTTTAATCACATTAAAAATGTGACTGATATTTTTTGTTTATCACAATTGTACTAGCCCCACTGAGTAACTGCTGCTGTTGAATTGTGTAAAGTGATGGGGTTATATCAGTTTCTCTTGTCAAAGGACCAGATACATAAGCTTGGGGATTTAGCTTGGTAGTTATGACTTAGCTTTCTGTTCTCAAGCCCAGGAGATGAGAATTCCTTAGCCTGGATACCAGTGGAGGCCTACAATGCCTACTGGGTCTTCCTTTGGGCTAGAGAAAGTCAAGTTGGGATGCCACTAGCTTTTAGACTAGAAGTGAAATAGCAGTGATGGTATTGATGTAGCTAAGTGATGTAGCTTACCTGTCTACAATGCGATCAAGAGGCTTTAAAAAATAAAAAAAAAATATATAGAATAAAATATATATACGTACATACATGTATACATATGTAATTAGAATGTGTCTGTGTGTGTGTGTGTGTGTGTATACATATACATACACACACACGATATTAGTTGGCAGGAACCAAAATGTTAACTTAGTTTTGTAAGTGTCTGAGAACAATACATCTAAAGCTTTAAACTTTTAAAAAATATGATTTATAAGTAATTTGTAGAAAAGGATAGTAGACTGCTACCATTATGCTAAATATCAATCTGTTCAGTTAAAGAGACTGGCAAATTTCTATTCATCTATAATTTTGCTGTCTGATGTGGTAGCCGTGTGGCAGGCTGGAATTGAGATTACTGAAAGTTTAACACATGCACCAGATTTTGAAGACTTAGTGTAATAAAAAGAATATAAAACATTATGAACAGTTTATTGAAATGATATTTTGTGTTAAAAGTATGATTAGAATTTAACCTGTTTCTTATTAGTTTTTAAAATGTGACTACTATGAAATTTAAAATTACATAGTGGTTTTATTATTTTTTAATTAGTGCTAGTCTCTAGGTCCTTTGGTCTCATAGTAAGTTCTGTTTATGAACAGAATTCAGCTATGATTTGATTACATACTTGATTTTAACTTTTTGCCAGCATAAATCTAAACACTATAGTGATTCTTAAAGTTTAGTTTCAAAACACTCTGTGTGTGTGTGTTTTTGGCAGAGACGGAGTCTTGCTCTGTTGTCCAAGCTGGAATGTGGTGGTGGGATCATAGCTCACTGCAGCCCAGAACTCTTGGGTTCAAGTGACCTTCCTGCCTCAGCCTCCCAAGTAGCTGAGACTACAGGCGCATGCCACAATGCCCAGCTTCAGAACACTCTATAAGTTGCCCTTCATATTATTTGAGACTGTTTTTTATCTTAAAATTTTAAGGCAGAAGAACCATCTGCTAGTTGATTATTTTGTAGGTTTGAGACTTCGTTGGCTGAATTATTTCCAATAATATGCGTTAGAATTCATTTTATTTTCATATAAGTTCAGTGGGTTGGTTATGATATTTGGAATTTAATTTCTGGTAAAATACAATGAATGCTATTAATGAAATTGTTGAAAGTAATGGCAAAAACTGCAGTTACTTTTGCACCAACCTAATATATTTACTTTAAAAAATCATTTCTTTGGACTTGGCTGTGAAAATTAAAATAAGAAACAACCCTCATTCCTTAAAAACATTGGCTTTTATACTAATCTCTTACAGGTTTGAGGTATATATATATATCCCATACTTCTGTCTTCATACAAAAAAAATCTCTCTTTCTCCGTATATATATGTTTTGTATGAAGACAGAAGTATGGTTTTTCCTGAGTTGCAGTGTTTTTTGGATTTTATTAGCTATTTAAAAAAAACAAGAAACAGACCAACATAAGATGGTCAATTCTTTTTTCTTTTTTTTTTGTAGTATTTTAAAAAATGTAGTCTCTGGTTTAGTAGCATCGTCATCACTTCATGATTTGTTACGGATGCACATTCTTGGGCTTCACATAGACATATTGACTAGGAAACTGGAGATGGGGCCCAGCGTCTGGGTTTTAATTAATCACTCCAGGTGATTCTGATGCACAGAGAACCATAGAGAACCAGTGGCCTAATGTAGTGGTCAGGGTCCACTCAGGAAAAGAGCAACCACTCTTAAGTTTCTAAAACAGGAATTCAGTGCAGGGGATTGGTTATGCAGGTTATGCAGCTGAATCAGCAAGGTAGATAGAATGATGAGGCCTTTTAAAGCAGCACGAAGTTAATACACTCACTGGGCTTAGGCTATGGGCGTTTAGGAGCCAGGGTTCACCTCAGGAGACTGGAACATACTGGTAGGGGCAAGTAGGAGCTGGAGCCATGGAAGCAGTGCAGCCATGGCTGGAAACAGTGCCCAAAGAAGAGATGGAAGAAGTGGGAGAAATGTCGTGAATTCTTCCTTTTTCTCACCTGCCAGTTTCCACCAGTACCTCTCATACACTGAACCCAGAGAAAAGCCAGCCGATATAGGAGCCTGAGAAATGGGGTCTGACAGTGATCAGCACCCTTGAGATACAGAGCTCTCAAAGAGTGTATCTGTGGGTAAACAGACCCAGAACTGGCTCATGTAGTAATTACAGTTTAAAACAAAAGATTCTAATATAATTTAAAAATTTAAAAGGCATTTTAATACCATACAATAATCTCAGAATAGAAGACAGTCTTCTTAATGGAATAATCATAGCTTTATGAAAACTAAACCATCCTTTTATAATTTCCCTGTTGGCTAGGGAAATGTCTTCACAAGTGTCTGTGAAATTGGAAACATTACCTTATACCTTTGAAGGATTTTAAAAAAAATTTCCTGTTTACTCCAGGACCTGTTTTAACCCTACTCTTCTATTTGATGAGTTACCAAGCTGTCCTTGGTTGTTAGCGTGATCTTATGGCATACGTGGAAAAGTTGCCTCCTCAGTTTTTGACAACTTTTCCTGGAATATCCCGGATATTTTTCTTTTCATATCTCGCTTCTCATTTATTGCTTAAAACGAAATTCCACCATTTTGTATGTCCTCTTTGCCTCCAGTTGTTTCCTGGCCCCCTCTAATTTTTCGGTGTTCTCTTTTCTTTTTACTGTTCTTTTTTATTGTTTCAACTGCGATTATACATGGCTGGTAGAAATTACTACAGTGACAGCCCTGTAACAAGGAAAATGCAGCTTGTAGAATTTTGAAGTTAGAAATAATGTCTTGAGCCTTTTAAGCCCTTGAAAGGGTCCTGAGATTCCCCCAAATCTCTGCAAAAATATCATGCATTTCCTCATTCTTTTAAGTTAATTTTTTTTCCCCCAGGCAGTAGTATTTAACTGCTATTATTTGAAGCAATATTGTTTTAAAGTATTTATAAGAAATGGAAGCCTAAGAAGCTAACCACAGTTTTCCCCCTTGATAGGTAACTGTTCTGAGTTCCAGTTGACTGTCTTAGAATCCAGTTATGTGTTAAATGGTCCAAAATAAAATCTAATATTTATGAATACAAATGAGTCTGGAATATATATATAGTCTTGTTATATTTAAAAGTTCTGTGTTTTCATTTATTAACTTTCTTTTATTTACATTCCAAAAATTAAGAAAATTGTAAATAGGTGAACTGGCGTGGTTTTACTTGAGAGTTTTTACAAGTATAAGGAAATGCTGCTAGTAAAAATTTGGAAATGGAGAAGGAGTTCTTTCCATTTCTTGAACTTTGGAGGAAGACCAGTGCTGTTGTTTTGTGTTTTGTTTTGTGTTTTGAGCCAGATGCTGTAGAGCAGTGCCTCCCAGTCTCTCTTACATCATAGCACACAGAAAATAATTTGTACTCTACTGGGTTAGGAGGTGATTTCTAATTGTAGATAAGCTGCTAACAGGCTAGTGATTGGACACCACTGGACTTCGCTGGCTCAAAAACTGAGGTATTGCTGTCTTGGAATTTTAATCTCTGATATGGGGAAGCTCTGCTGTATAGAGGACATTTCAGGTGTAATGAACCTTAGTCTCATTAGGAGTGCAATACATATAACACACATAATGGTAAATGATGATAGTGATGGTTTGGTGAAATGCTAAAGAAGAATAAGAGAGGTTCTGATTGAGATGGAAGGGATCTAACAAAAGCTCTGCAGTGGGGGTGGATCCCAGAAGGCATTCCATCTAGATATGGAGGGACCAAAGGGCAAGGGAAGTTTGGGAATGCCAGGGAGTGCTCCTGTGATTGGAGGATTTGAGAATGCAAATAGGAGGCAGATACAGTGAGAACTGTTCAGAAAGAAGGCAGGGGTTCAGGAAGACTCTTATGTGGCTGAATGGACTTGTGACCTTAGTCACCACTGATAGTTTTTATGTGGGGAATGACGTGATCTGACCCCCCTCCCTTTAAAAAATTATTCTGGGGCACCTGTAGAATGATCTGGAGCTTGCCAGCAGAGAAATCCCTGGGGATGAGAGGGCCTTCATGCAGGCTAGTTTAAAGGCTTACACCTGGTGAATAAAGATGGGTGGACTTGGTAAAGAGGGAACTCGCAGATTTTGCTTATGATGTGACAAAAAGCACCTCAGATTTGGAGCCTGGGTGAGGGAGAGGATGATGGGACTGTTTCCAGAATTAGATTCTGTATGGGGGACAAGGAACTCTATTTTAGATGAGGATTTGATGCTTGAAGAGCAACAATTGTTAATATTGAGAAAGTGCTTTCTAGGGGCCAGATAGTGATCTAAAGCTTTTATTTTCTAAACTCACTTTATTTCCAAAACAATTGTAAGAAGTAGGTGGTGTCAGTTAGTATCCAGTCAGGAAAATGGAAAAAAAACCACACCAAAAGCCAACCATTCTATTATAAGGACACATGCACACAAGTGTTCATTGCAGCACTGTTTACAATAGCAAAGACTTGGAACCAACCCAAATGCCCATCGATGATAGACTAGACGAGGAAAATGTGGCACATATGCACCATGGAGTACTATGCAGCCATAAAAAACGATGAATTCGTGTCCTTTGTAGGGACGTGGATGAACCTGGAAACCATCATTCTCAGCAAACTGACACAAGAACAGAAAATCAAACACCGCATGTTCTCACTCATAGGCGGGTGTTGAACAATGAGAACACATGGACACAGGAAGGGGAGAATCACACACACACTGGGGTCTGTGCAGGGGATCTAGGGGAGGGACAGTGGGGGGTGGGGAGTTGGGGAGGGATAACACAGGGAGAAATGCCAGATGTAGGTGATGGGGAGGAAGGCAGCAAACGACATTGCCACGTACGTACCTATGCAACAATCTTGCGTGTTTTTCACATGTACCCCAAAACCTAAAATGCAATTAAAAAAAAAATATATATATATGTATAAAAGATTTAATGCAGGGTATTGGTTATGGTAATGTTGAAAGGGCTGGAGAAGCAAAAAGAAAAAAATGTGTTTTGGGAGAGTGATGTTGGACCAGAAAAGCAAAAGAAAAAGTTTGTGTGTATGTGTGTATGTGTGTGTGTGTTGATAGTCGAATGAGTAAAAACGAGAAGAGGATGTTACCAAGTATCAGGTGTCCGCTACTGCATAAAGTGCATGCTCTGCAGGTCTACTGGAGATCTTCATTGGTTCTGCTGCTTTGGAGCCACCACAGATGATGATGGAGCCTACAGTCCTGTTGTTGGAAGTATCACTAGAAGTAGCAAACAAAAAAGGCCTTTTCTTTCTCTCACCTTGCAGTCTCTTGCCAATGTTTCCCATGGGTGGATCTCAACTATAAGCAAGTTGACAAGGGAGTTTGGAAAATGTTGTCTATAGATTTCTAGTCCTTTGTAATACAGAGAAGAGTTGAGAACCAACAGAAAAATAACTGGCAGAGCAAGTAACTATAACCAATATCACTATAACCAGTACCTTGCATTAAATCTTTCTCTGCTTAAGATATCTATGTAATAGTTGGTTTCTGGCGTGGTTTTTTTTTTTTTTTTTTTTTTTTTTTCATTTTCCTGACTGGACACTAACTGATGGTACCTACTTCCTATAGTTGTTTTGAAAATAAAATGAGTTTTTAAGCTTGCTTTACAGATGTGGAAACAGGCATGGAGAAGGTAAGTAGTTCTCCTAAGGTCACATAGCTACTACTTGGTAGAGTTAGGGTGTGAGTCCAGGCAGTCTGATTTCAGAGCTTGTGCTCTTATCTCCCACTCTGTGATCTTGCCTCCACATGTGATAATTCTTAGATTTGTCTCTTTATTGCTGAGCACTTCAAATGAGTGGCTGTTTCCATTGATTTTGCTTATCTAGCACTTATTTTTATTTTAATTTCTGTTACTGGCTTTAGTTTTTTACCCTCACCTCTGGAACATCCCTCTTCAAGGTCACCGCTGATTTTATAGTCAATACAATGGGTAATTTCAGCTACTGTTTCTCTTTGATCTTTTCCTGGCTTTTGATATCAGTAGTCATTTATATGGAATTCCAGCCTTGACTTCTGTGATGTTAGACTTGCTTGTTTTCCCCTTGTCTCACTAAGGCTCCTTGGTTTTCTCTTTCTCTTTCCGTTCCTTAAACCATTGCCATCTTTTGGATTGAGTTTGAATTTGGGTGTGTTATAAGAAGCCCCTTAATTTTATATTTAAATCAGGACCAATAAAAAGATCAAAAACATGATTCTTGCGCTCTTTTTCCTTGTGTGTGTGTGTGTGTGTGTGTGTGTGTGTGTGTGTGTGTGTGGGGCGGCGGTGGGGGGTGGGTGGTGGTAAAGTCACAGAGAAGTGGTAGTAGTAGGTTCCAATGTGGACTTTTCCTTGGGCTGAAGGAGAGGGTCTTAACTTTTGAATACCTACCACACTGTGCTAAGTGCTTTAAACACATTACTTCCTTTTAATTTTCCTGTGTGAAATTGGTAGCTACCTTTATTTTACAAATGGAGCAACTGACTTTGTGTGATGAACAAGTAGTAGAACTGGGGTTGAAACTCTCATCTGACTGTTTCTGACAGCCAGGTTCTTTCCTCTGGATCACCTGGGAAAAGCTCCAGTTTCTTAACTGCTAAATGAGGGAACTTGGCAAGATAATTTTAAAGGCCCATTTCAGTATCATCATCCTGATTCTATAATGTACTGATTGTCCTGGGCGGTAGTTGCCTCTTTTTTAAGTAAATATTGAAAAAGGAAATTACCTTCCCACTACAGAAATGTTCTGTTTTATTAAGACCAAGAATACTGACAGGTTATTTGTAAGAAGTTATGAACTAGACAGAGACATTTAAAGTAGTCATGATACTAGATTTTCACTTATGTTTCTAGGAAACCTCCTTACCTCCAACTGAGGCTGCTGCCCAGAAGATTAGAAGCTGTGGCTGCTAATGACAAGGTCTCAGGGTAAAGCTTTGAGACATCTCCAGTCTAAATAAAGGGCAACCCTGTTATTCTATTATACTTTATGTTGAAAGCATTTGCTTCCAGATTATTAAGTAGTATCCTTTCCTCGCAGGAAATTCAGTGTGAAATTTGCAAGAAGATCATGGAAAACATAATTTAAGGACAGGATTCACTGTGGTGCAGTTGGGCACCTTTAGAAAACTAACAGACAAACTTAAAATGCTTAACCATTATGTGAGTCTCCCACATCTTCAAATATGGAAATAGATAGTTTAAATGGATACCAACATCTTCTCTTGGTATACAGTACTTACCATAAAGTATCAAGCAAGTATTCCTAGATATGTATTAGCAAAGTAAGTAAATTTCCAGGCTTTGTGGCATCTTTTTTTTTCACTCTCTTTACCTTACAAACACTTTCCAACCCTTCCTCATTCACGCCTTACTTTTTTTAAATGGGAAATTGAGATCTGCCTCCTTCTAAACTTTTTTTTTTTTTCCTGAGTCTTGCTCTGTCCTCCAGGCTGGAGTGCAATGGCCTGATCTTGACTCACTGCTGCCTCTGCCTCCTGGGTTCAAGCAATTCTCGTGCCTCGGCCACCTGAGTAGCTGGAATTACAGGCATGTGCCCCCATGTTGGCTAATTTTTGTATTTTTAGTAGAGATGGGGTTTCCCCGTTTTGGCCAGGCTGGTCTCAAACTCCTGACCTCAGGTGATCCACCCACTTTGGCCTCCCAAAGTGCTGAGATGACAGGTGTGAACCACTGCGCCCAGCCTTAACTTTTAGTTTTACTGGTTTTCCCTGCAGTAGAGGAAGCTTGCATGGGGAGCCTCAGCTCATGATTTTCCTCCCACCCCTCTGACCATTCCTTCATTTAGTTTTGGTGGTTCTTCCTCTATTCTTCCCTCTAAATGTTGGTGTCCCTATCATTTGAAGCTGGGTACTTTTCTCCTACCTGATGCCCTTTTCTTGGATTATGCCAGTTATCCCAAAGCTTTCTGTGCCATCAGGTGATGACTGCAGTTTTTATTTCCAGGTCTGACTGTTCTCCTGATTGCTTACTTATCTTTTATGTCTTGTTTGGGTCTGGCAGGCATTTCAAGCCGTTTTTAGACTGCTACCCCTCTGAAGTAGGAAAAGTTACATCATAACCCAATACACACATACATTACTAAAAATAATGGAAACAGATTTTCACAGGACAAAACTTAACCCCAGAAACATGCCATGCTTGCTGATGTTCTTAATAATTTCATTTCCATTAAAAAATGCTTTCTGCAACCTACAGCAATGACCTATGACCTCTTAGTGGATCAAGAATCCACTGTTTGAAAAACAATGTTCTTGAGCCACTGTAGATGTTTTTAGAGATATTGTAGGGAGCCAGCTTGCATATTTCGAGACTGTGCCCTCCTTTCCCCACCTGACAGGGGGCACTGCCCTCAAGGAAGGTGTTTGATCAGATTCCACCGAGGCCAATCAAATGGAAAAGGTTCAGTATAGGGTAACCCTACCAGTTTACAAGGCTATCCCATACAAGAATGATCACGTCAACTCATGGAGAGCATCATCATGGAATTAGAGTAACCTCTTGGTTATTCAGAATTGTTTGTTACATAGAACTGGTAAGAATACTCTGTAATCTAGTGACATATAGAACCAGTTTTGAATATAATGGTAACAGAACTGCCTATAAGATTTTATAGTACTTAACTTGCACACTTCTGCCTAGCTCACAGAAGGTTGACTAAGCCCTTGTTCTCCACAGTCTCATCTCTGATCCCAAAGCATTCTCGTATTTATTTTAGACTCAACATATTTTCTAATGAAGCTTCTGGAAATAGTTGGTATCATGTTACAGAAGCTTCTTATTGGCACAGTGCCTTACTTGTTAGTTGGCTCGCAGGGTGGGAACAGACCTTAGCTATTAAGGATGGATGTAAAAATACTTTGCTAATATGAGCACTGCTGAGGTTTAAGTCATTCCTGAGGTAAGCTAAAATATGTTTAAAGGTTATTAAAAAGACACACAATCTCTCATTTAACGTTTTGGTATTAACTTCAGAGGCCGAGTTTTAAAGTTTTAAATAGTCTGTATAGCATAGTTTCTTTCTTTCTTTCTTTCTTTCTTTCTTTCTTTCTTTTTTTTTTTTTTTTTGATTCCAGTCTTACTGTTTCACCTAGGTTGAAATGCAGTGGTGGGATCACAGCTCACTGCAACCTCAACCTCCTGGGCTCAAGCAATCTTCCCACCTCAGCATCCTGAGTAGGTGGGACTGCAGACACGCACCACCATGCCCAGCCCATAGTTGCTATTTCAGAAAACATAATAGCATACTTCACCTCCTCTAGATTCAAAGGTTAACATAATTCTAAAATTGTAGTTGGTAGGTTTTTTGCATATACATTCTTGAATATTAGGGCAGCCTATTATCAGGGATCAGAAAATTATGGCCCATAGGCCAAGTGTGGCCTGCCACTTGTTTTTGTATAGCCTGCAAACTAAGAATGTTTTTTACTTTTTTTTTTTAGTGGTTGGAAAAAAACAAAAGGATAATATTTTGTGATCTGAAAATTGCATCAGATTCAAATTTCAGAATTTATAAATCTTTATTATAACACATCCGTGCTCATTAGTTTATATCTTAGTCTTTTGGGGCTACTGTAGCAAAATACCGTAAACTGGATGGCTTATAAACAACAGAAATTTGATTTCTTAAAGTTCTGGAGGCTGGAAAGCCCAGGGTCAAGTTGCTGGCAAATTCAATGTCTGGTGTGGGCCCTATTCCTGGTGCATAGATGACACCTTCTTACTGTGGCTTCACATGATGGGAAGAATGAGGGGTCTCATGCCTCTTGTATAAGGACACTAATCTCATTCATGAAGGTTCTGCTTTCATGACCTCATTGTCCCCCAGAGGTTCTACCACCAAACACCATCACATTGCTAAGTTTTGTGGGGATAAAAACATTCAGACCATAGCATTTAATGTGTTGTCTGCTTTCATGGTCTAATGGCAGAGTTGAGTAGTTATGACAGAAACTTTATGACCTTTAGAGCCTAATGTATTTAGTATCTGGATCTTTACAGAAGAGGTTTGCTGACCCCTGCTGTATTATGGTTCATAGCCTTTTTGAAATGTGACACATGCCGGGCATGGTGGCTCATGCTTGTAATCCCAGCACTTTGGAAGACTGAGGTGGGTGGATCACCTGAGGTAAGGAGTTCAAGAACAGCCTGGTCAACATGATGAAACCCCGTTTCTATGAAAAATGGAAAAATTAGCCAGGCGTGATGGTGAGTGCTTGTAATCCCAGCTACTCGGGAGGCTGAGGCAGGAGAATCACTTGAACTCAGGAGGCGGAGGTTGCAGTGAGCGGAGAGCGTGCCATTGCATTCCAGCCTGGGAGACAAGAGCAAAACACTGTCTCAAAAAAAAAAAAAAAAAAAGGTGACACATTTCATCAGTTCTCTTGATGAACATGCTTATTTTAAAAAATTCCAGGGTGGAATATCGTGATCATAAAGATAATTAATGAAGAGGGCTTGGAGCTTATAAACATGAATTTATTCTATAATAGTTTATCTGCCAGGCGCGGTGGCTCACACCTGTAATCCCAGCACTTTGGGAGGCCGAGGAGGGCGGATTACTTGAGGTCAGCAGTTCGAGACCAGCCTTGCCAACATTGTGAAACCCCATCTCTACTGAAAGTACAAAAATTAGCCAGGTGTGGTGGTGGGTGCCTGTAATTCCAGCTGCTCAGGAGGCTGAGGCAGGAGAATTGCTTGAAACCAGGAGGTGGAGATTGCAGTGAGCCCAGCTTGTGCCACTTTACTCCAGCCTGGGCAACAGAGCAGGACTCCATTGCAAAATTCACACACACACACACACACACACATCAACCAGCTTCTTGGATATGGAATGGATGCCATGCTGAATTTTGAAAAATGTTTGGGAATGGCAATTTCTATAGTATGACACAGAAATATAGCAGTGCTTGATATAGTTGCTGTAATAAGAATGGAACATTCTAAACTTTGTTTCCGATTTGACGGCTCTTTTGTTTTTGAGGCATCTCAGATATATTTTGCATGATCCCTCCATTTCACCCTCCCTTGTGTGCTTTTATTTTAATCCATTGAAGACTTTGTCTCAGTAAACGGTGTGATTATGTTCTCGTTTACCACTTAGCAGTTTTCAGTACTTAGGTTTGTCTAATGGGCTCATCACTGAAAGATGGAGTCAATTCCCTTTGCTGACTTACTAGAGAGTGTGTGCAAATGCAATTAGGTTGGCATAGCATACTGAAAAGTTCTGTCAGATTACCGTATTTGGCAGTGAGTTTGGCAAAAGTGTCTAAAATGGGGACATCTGCCCAATACCTTAGTTCCTCTTCTGTAAAGCACCTTAAAACTCCAAGTGTATCTTCTATTAGGTGTCTTTTTTAAAGATGGTCTCATTCTGTCACCCAGGCTGGCAGTGGCATGATTTTGGCTTACTGCAACCTCCACTTCCCAAGCTCAAGTGATCCTCCCAACTCAGCCTCCTGAGATTACAGTCATGTACCACCATGCTGAGCTATTTTATTTTAAAAAAGGTTTTTTTAGAGATGGAGTATCACTCTGTTGGTCTTGAACTCCTGACCTCAAGTGATCCATTCTCCTTCCTTGGCCTTCTAAAGTCCTGGGATTACAGGTATGAGCCACTTTACCCAGCTCTCCTTATGTGCCTTTTATTGTTGTGAAATGTGAGAACATTTTCTCTAGCTTTCCCAGGATTCCATCTATAAACACAGGAGCTAGGATTTGAACCCAGGTAGTCAAGAGTCTGGAGTCTATGCTTTCTCCATTATCCCAAAGCTGCACAAGAGAACAGGCAGATGACAGAGAACATGCAGCATAGTGGCTAGCCTTTCTACCTTCAGACCCCAGTTTTCTTCCCTTCTGATTTGTTAACTAATGTTTAGTGCCTCTGTTTCCACATTTATAAAGTAGATTTAAAAGTTTTTTGTAGGCTGGGCGTGGTGGCTCACGCCTGTAATCCCAGCACTTTGGGAGGCCGAGGCGGGCAGATCACCTGAGGTCCCTGGCCAACATGGTGAAACCCCGTCTCTATAAAAAAAAAAAAACAACAGTTGTTTGTGGCCTGGCGTGGTGGCTCATGCCTGTAATCCCAACACTTTGGGAGGCCAAGACGGGAGGTAAAACCTGAGAACAGGCGTTTGAGACCAGCCTCAGCAACATAGGGAGACCTCCATCTCCACAAAAAATTAAATAATTAGCTAGGTGTGGTGGTGCACACCTGTTGTCCCAGCTACTTGTGAGGCTGAGGCAGGGGGATTGATTGGTGCCAAAAGGTTGAGGCTGTAGTAAGCTGTGATGGTGCCACTGTACTCCAGCCTGGGTGACAGAGAAAGCACCTGTCTTAAAAACCAAAAATATCTACCTGCATACATACACCGTAGGATTGTTGTGAAGATTCAATGAGATTTTATGTTTAAATAGCCCAGTGTTCAGCACATGATAAAGAAGTCAAAACATGTTAGCTACTGTATTTTATATAAAACAATTATTAGTAATTCATAGTAGATATGCCAATAATTCTCCATACTTAAGATATTTTAAAATTTAGAAATATTTTACTCAGTTCAAATAATTTAAGTGTTCATATTAAGAGGTGTCATTTATTAAAATAAGTTAGGACTTATTAGGACTACTGCCAAATGACTATGCAAAGTAATTGGCACAGTTAGATAATTGAAACGTCTTGCTTGATGTAAACAGTAGGAAACAAAGGAGGAAAACCTCTGAGAAGTCTGCCTTTGGTTTTCCTTTATGTTAGCCCTTGAATTTTAAATAAATTCCTTAAAAGAATGCCTGGGCTTTGGCTTAGTAAGAGGCTTACCTTTTTAATTATAACTTTGCCTTTTGGGTAAAAATCTATGGATTTTTCTATTATGAGGGGTTAGTAGATGAAACAATTCTTACTGCTGGCCAGCTATCAAGAAAGGACATATATCTGGGATGTCATCAAATAATTTCCTTTTGATCACATTGCTTGCACAAGAAGCTAGTTAGTCAGCTCTCTGATGGAGATCTGGTAAGGGGGAGAGAGGCAAATGAGAGTATCCTTCGCCGTTCAGTATAGTTTCTGCTTTGACTGACATCTAGCAGCTGTATGCACATTTGCAGATCACTTCAGCTTACCACTTAACCACACCTATGATGGGGTGATAATACTTCCCTTGCTTAACTAAAAAGGCTTCTTTGAATATGAAGTGGCATACAATGTGTGAAGGAAGCATGTTGAAAGATATAAAGGTCTAGATACATTTTAGTTATCAAATAATATTTTGTATGTGATGTCCCTTTTAAACTATAGAGTGTTTACACACATATTTGTTGGTGCTTTTAGTGTGATGTACATCACTTCATTGAGTACTGGATGTAGATTATAAGCTGCTTCTTACTGTATTGTTCTAAGACCTGAAGACCCAGTGGCTTTAATAGCAAATGTAGCAGTCTTGGTGAACTAAATGCCTCAATCCCTATTGGAGAATTTTATCTCATATAACACTTATTTCAATCAAAATGGTCTTTGAGCATAGGTCAGTGAAAGTCAGGTTACTGTATTACAGAATTAACTACATGATTTGCTCATTGGCTCAAAGTCAAATACATTCTTTCGACATGTCCCAATAAAAGAGCATTCTAACCACCACTAACCAAAAGGCCAAATTCTCAAAATCCATTGTGATAATGTATACGTTATAGTAGGCTAGAATTGAGTATTCCAGGGCTCAGGCTTAGATGACCTGGGGAATTGCCTGGTCTGTTTTGTTTTGGTGCTTTGGGTAGCCCACTGCTTCTCTCAGAAATATTTTAACATCTTAGAAAGATTTATTTGAACATGGACAGCCCTGTGTGTGTCTGTTTACTTGAGTGGTGATTTGTGATGATCCTGATTTACGGGGAGTTAGTTTTTCCCCTTGTATACCTCCTCAAGAATAGCTCTGTATACTTACGTGAGAACTACCCACCAGGCGAAAATAAGATGTATCTCTGCCATCCCTCAGGAACTGTCAGTCTAGTAGGTGAGACATTAAGATTTTGCATTATTATTAAACATGATTTTTTATCTAATGATGTTAGTTTTTTAGATTGATCAAGAGTTAGATGGTGTAAATGGTTTTTTCTCTTCCCACAGAGTTTTCACTGGGCATTTAAGATGCCATGTTTTACCAAAAAACAGACTAGAAAACAGAGGCTTGTGGCATAAATCAGATTATGGAACATTCCAACTTAAAACTCAAATGCCTTTCCAGTTGTATTTAGAATGAAATAACTTCTGAGATAACGTCTAAGGCCTTAAATGAGATCATAACCATTTTTTCTTTTGCATCCTCTGTACAAAGGACTTGGACTACATAGAACAAATTATGAAACATCCTTTTCATCGCACTGTGACTTTTTGGAAAGTTTGAAAGAAGGCTCAGATTTATATTCTTCTATTTTAAATTTGCAAATACCCTATGAAATCTTCCCCTCCCATTTTTTAAAAAGCTGTATGAAAATAGTAGAAGTAGTGAAACCACGTTGTGAAATAAGTGCAAGATACTGGGAAATGGGAAAAGTCATTTTATACCATTGTGTTAACCAACCGTAGTCACTATTTTAGTGTTTTTCCTCCTTGTATTTCCTATGCATTTAAAGTGGGTTTTCATCATTTGTACATTTTAATATCTGGCTGTTTTTGGTTTGACATTGTATGAGAAGCATTTTTCTGTTAGATACATTTTATGTATAAACATAAACAGTTCAGTGGATTTATCATATTTTATTTGACCATTGTCTTATTTTGGGCATTTAAGTTTGCTTCCAAGTTTTCATTTTATGCGTAAGGCTCAGATGAGTGTCTTTGTGTATGTGGAGTAAGCACTGTCCTTTATTCTGCTTGTACTTTCTTTCCCCCTTAGTATAAACTTCCAGAAGAGGAAATAGTGGGCCAAAGGGCATGTTGGATGTTTTTATGGCACTTTATATGTATTGCTAAATTGCCTACCAGTTTCACATACCAGTTGCCAGCACTGGATATTACCGTAGTTTTACATTTTTGCCAATTTAACAGCAAAAAACAAAAACAAAACCCTACAAGTTACTCATTGTTTTAATGTGAAAATTTTTTTTCTTTTTCTTTTTTGATGCCACCCTGAATATCTTTTGCACATTAATGTGAAAATTTAAAGCTACTCACAGAATTAAGAATTTTCTCATATGTTTGCTTATTTACATTGCATCTCTTATTTTGTGAACTTTACTCCTATCCTCTTTATCATAAGTTGGTAAAGGTTGTGGAGAGCCATAGTGATAGACAGCATGAGCTCTGGTGCCAAACTGTCAGGTCTGCATCTGGGTTCTGCTCCAGGGTGGGGAATATGTCCTAGGGACAAAGGGAAGAGTGGAGGATTTTTTATTTTTAGGAATTCAATTTTTTTCTATTTTTTCCTAAACTTAGAAAAATTCCTTGCCTTTTCAGATGTTTAGTCACTAGTTCTGAATTTCAAGTTTAGAAAGTTCTTCTACCCCCTTACTCCACCTAGGTTTTATTTTATATTTTAAACTCTTAAAATTGATGACTTTATCAACTGTGCTTATTATGAAGATATAACAGGCATTCCTCAGAAATGAAATTTCTCAGTTTGAAATTATAAAATTGGCACTGCAGTTGTAGTAAAACTAGATGCTCAGAAGTTTATTGGGTCATGATGCTGTTTAAATAATTGGTTAATGTCTTTATCTAAATTGCTTTTATTTTAAAGAGAAGCAGGTCAGAATTTTATTAGGTATATTAGCTAGTGCGTGGCATGGTGATTTGTTAGGTTTTGGGTATTATAGACAGTTTTATTTGTTTAGAAGTAGTTGGTGAGATATTTATCTTTTGATTTTTTTTCCCTAAAGTTGAGTTTTATATAGGAAACTATACCTCGGGATCGCAAGGCTTTGTTGTACCAGGAGTCCAGGGAGCAATTAGGAGGGCAATCTGTTAAGTCTTTTGCCTCAGGGCAGAACCATTAGGTGTGCTGTGTATGTGCCTCAAGGGGTGTAAATAACTAAGCTATTCATGTACTCATCAGTTTCCTTTTAAGTCATCTGTGAAACCTTTAATCTGTGGAAGAATCAGAGAAAGTTGACCTATTGTATTATTATCCTTCCTCACCTGATTATTTTCAGAAAGTGTAGTTTAGAATTTACAGAGTGGACATTAAGCACGTGAACTTTAAATTCCATTTTCCATTTTGATGTGAATGTTCTAAAAGTTCCTTTATGATTTAAATGTAGATCTTCTACATTAAAAAACAGATCTTCTTTCATGTCTATAGGGTTTTTGTTGTTGTTGTTGTTGATTTATTATCTTTCAGAGTGAATAAATTCCTTTTACCGATGGCGGAGATTTCTCACTCTCATACTACAGAAATGAGCAGTAGTCCAGTTTGTTTCCTGTATCAATTTTGGGGCATTATTGAAAGGAAATAATCATTCTTTTCCCTTTAAACATGGAGAAATCTCTTCTCCCTTAAAAAAAAAAAAAGCTCCCATTTGACACGGAGCCTATCTACCCATTCTTGCCCTCTGCCCTATTTTTTTTTCAGTATCCAAATTTCTTCAAAGAGTGATCACATTCACTTCATTTCTTCACCTTGTACTTCATTCTTTGAACTTTGGTCTCTGCTCCATCACTCCACTGAACCTGCTGGAGGTGCTAGAGTTGCTAAATTCAGTGGGTTTTTCTCATTCTTCATCTTATTTGACAACTCAGTAGCACCAAACATAGCTGACTGCTCTTTCTTGTAACGGTCTTTACTGGACTTCGATCAATCAAGATCTGATGGTTTTTCTCTTACCTCTTTGGTAACTCCAGTCTTAGTCCACCTTCCTCTTCCCACTTTTTGGGCCCTTTTCCTACTCTTGTCTCCTCTACCACCATGTACCAGGTTCAAGTGTTCACTTTTCCTGAGCTCCAGACTCCTGTAGTTCACCTCTTCTTAGGACATCTTTACTTATTTATTACACCCAGACTTAACTATTTTCCTTTCAAACCTGCCTTTCCCTATTAGTTTCCTAGATCTGTAGATGACACCATCATTTATATCATTTTTGAGTTGTTATCAGAAAATTAGCAGTGTCTTATTATTTTTACCTCTTCAGTGTTTCTTCTTTCATTTAAGTATTTAATTTACATATGAATTAAGACTTTTTGTGTTCAATTTGTAGGAAAATTTCTTAGAAACTTTAATTATACAAATCATATAAGAATACATTCTCATACATTAAAAATATTATCTCTTTGTTACCCATAGTTTTCACCTCCTTTCCCCGGAACTAACCACTATTATCAGTTTGGTTGCATGCTTCCAGAACTCTTTATTCATTTACATTAAACAATTTAAAAAAATCTTACAGAGATGGAGTCTTACTGTGTTGCCCAGGCTAGTCTTGAACTCCTGGGCCCAAGCAGTCCTCCCACCTTGGCCTCCCAAAGTGCTTGGGATTGCAGGCATGAGCCACCATACCCGGCCCTATTTTACATTTAAGTACTGATTTATTGAAGCTTTGGTAGAATGTATCAGTAAAACCACTTGGACTTTTTTTGGAGGGGGAGTGTTAGAGCATTTTGACTGCTACGAAAATTTCTTCTACCCAGTATTTCTTAAATGAATCCTTTCTTTATAGTGCTGCTACCACTCCTACCCTAAATCTAATAATCATGTCTGGTTCATTGCAGTAACTTGCCTTCTCAGTATCTACCCTTGCCACTATGCAACTAATCCATCTGCTACATTGTTGTCAAATGATCTTTAAAAATCAGCTAATCATCATGATCTTTTCCTGCTTAAAATCTTACAATTTTCACCATTCTTAAGACCAAAATCTAACATTCTTAGTGTTGCCTACAAGGCCCTTCATCGTCTGGCCCTGCCTACTTCTTTAATGTCGTATCTTACTCCCCCACCCTTCAACAGAGAACTTTTTTTTGATATCTAAGATTTTCAGCATTAAAATTATAGGATGTAGTAGAAATGAAGCTTTAAAAATAGTGCTTATAAAATTATTCATTTTAATGTATTCATAATTAATAGCTCAGTTTATGCATATGAAGCAAATGAGATAGTTTTTGTTAGTGTTTATAAACTATAAAATATTAATGTAAAATATTGTTTCTCTTTTTGTTCCTATCATGCCTTTTGTTTTCATCTACTTGATGATAAAAAAACTGTACATGTGGTAATAATTCTCTAGGAATGTTGGAGTAGAATGGACATGATTTTCTAATTTGGAATGTCCTTTGAGTGGAAAAATTAGGAAACAGCCCATAAAATCAACCATTATGATAGGGGTGATATGTTCAGAAGAAAAGATTGCTTAGAACCTTTCTGGATCATCTGTAGAGGTCTTTTTAAATTCTTTATGCCTGTGTCTTTAGCTTCCATTTTAAGAAAACACATGGTGACCATAGAATTGTTTCTTATTTATATTTAATTTATGGATAAACTCAGGGAATCTGCTATTTTAACAATATTTTTGACATTCATACATTTTTCATATAGCTCTTCTGTGTGTAGGAGGGAGGTTAATGTCAAACACCATCGTTACCTGTGAGGAAGACCATCATCTTGTGATCGGAATCATACTAATAGGAAATATGAACACTCTAGTTGAGCCATGAATCACATCATTTGTACTTTGGTGGAGCAAAATTGCCAACCATAGTATTAGAGTTGTTCTTAAAGGTAAATAAGCTCCTTAAAATTGTCTGTAAATTGGAAGTAACTCCAGTGAAAATGCCAACAGGATTTTTTTTTGGCTTGACAAACAAAGGCTAAAATTAATACAGAAATGAGCATATAATAGGAACACTATGAAAAAGAAGAGTAATGAGAGGTGGGACCAAGTCTGTATAAGATATTAAAGGATAGTAAGCTATAATAATTAAAGCTATGTGATGAAGGCAGATGTATAGATCTAGATCAGTGAAATAAAATATGAAGACTGGAACTTGAGACCCCAAAACACACAGGACATGATAAAGTGGCATTTTAAATCAGTGAGGGAATTTATTCAAAGGGTGTTGGGATAACTGGGTAGCCATCTGGAGAAAAATAAAGTTGGATCTGTATACCTCCACCAGAATGAAATTTAAATGGATCAAACTTTAAAAGGCAAAGTCACAGAAGAAATAGAGCTAAGCAGAGGAGAAAACTTTTATAGTTTAGAATGAAGGTTTTTTTTTTTTTTTTTTTTTTTTTAAACTACATAGAGCACTGAAGCAATAAAAAAAAATATAAGTTAGGCTGTATAAAAAATAAAAGATTGGCCAGATGCCGTGGCTCACACCTGTAATCCCAGCACTTTGGGAGACTGAGGCAGGCGGATCACCTGAGGTCAGGAGTTTAAGACCAGCCTGGCCAACATGGTGAAATCTCATCTCCACTAAAAATACAAAAATTAGCCAGGCATGGTGGCAGACACCTGTAATTCCAGCTACTCGGGAGGCTGAGGCAGGAGAATTGCTTGAACTCCAGGAGTGGAGGTTGCAGTGAGCCAGGATTGCGCCACTACACTCCAGTCTGGGAGACAAGAGTGAGACTCTATCTCAAAATAAATTAATAAAAAATAAAAGATTTTTCATATCAAAAACTACCACAAACCACTTTGGGAGGTGGAGGCTGGCAGATCATGAAGTCAGGAGATTAAGACCATCCTGGCCAACATGGTGAAACCCTGTCTCTACTAAAAATACAAAAATTAACTGGGCATGGTGGTGCACGCTGCCTCAGCTACTTGGGAGACTGAGGCAGGAGAATTGCTTGAACCCAGGAGGTGAAGGTTGCAGTGAGCCAAGATTGCGCCCCTGTACTCCAGCCTGGGTGACAGAGCGAGACTCCATCTCAAAACAACAACAACCATAAGAAACCCACAAGCAAAGTAAAAAGACAAGTTGAATAAACGTTTACAGCTCATCAAAGATAGGCAAATTTCCTCAATAGGTGAAAAATGTCAACAAATCAATAAAATGACTAACAATTCAGTAGAAAAATGGACAAAGGAAAAATATGGAGATTCACAGAAATGAGAAATAAATGGCTGTACATGATGAGAAGGTAAGGTGTTTACTTGATTTATAAGAGAAATGAAAATTAAAACTATACCAGATGCCATGTTTTTTTTTTTAAAAAAACCTATTACATTGATAAAAATCAAAATTTAGCAAGTGGTTAGCCTGAGTGAGGAGATACGTACTCAAATTTTGGATGGGAATGTAAATTATGAAAGTCTTTATGGAGGATAATTTTATAGGATCATCAGATTCATAAATGCAGAGACCTATTTGGCCCAACAATTTAACATCTAGATTTTTATCTTATGTGAAACCGAGATGAAGAATTCCCAAGTTTTATTGAAGCATCATTTATAGTAGCAAAACACTGGAAACAAGCTAAATATTCATTATAGAAGGTTGGTTAAATAAAAATTTGCCCATCCAAGATGGAGTAGCATGCAGTTTTTAAAAAAGAATAAGGAAAATACTGGTATAGGAAGATGTAGATGTTAAATGGGGGGGGGGGAACTCCTCAAGGTGTAGAATTGTGTGTTTTGCTGCCATTTGAGTAGAAAGGAGAAAATATGGAAATATTTATATGTTGCTTATATATGCATACAACATTTGTGGATGGAGTCACAAGAAAATGGTAACTTTAAATTGCCTTGAGACAAACTAAGGGACAAGGATGCCCTTTACTACCTTTTCAGTTTTAAGCCATAATAAAAATTACATGAAATTGGGCTGGTAACGATGCCTCACTCCTGTTATCCCAGTGCTTTACAAGGCTGAAGCAAGAGGACCACTTGAGGCCAGGAGTTCCAAACCAGCCTGAGTAATGTAGTGAGACCCCGTCTCTACAAGAAAATAAAAAAATCAGCTGGGTGTGGTGGTGCCTGCCTATAATCCTAGTTACGCAGGTGGCAGAGATGGGAGGATTGCCTGAACCCAGGAGTCAAGCTGCAGTGAGCTATGATCATTCCTCTGTACTCCAACCTGGGCAACAGGGTAAGATCATGTCTCTGGAGGAAAAAAAAAAAAAAAAAAAAAAAGAGAAGAAATTAAAAAGATAAAGAACAGTTTGGAAGTTAACATTAAGTCTGTATCTTCAGTTTATTAATTCAGAAATGTTTTTCTTACTGCAGTTTCAAGGCTAGACCTTGTGTAGGGAAATTTTTCTGTATCCTGGAAGCAATTTTTTGGATTTGTGAAATGTTTTATTGCCTCTCTTTTCCTGTAAATCTTTATTGTCTAAATGACTGCACTGAAGTAGATTGTCATCTTAAAATTGTAGGGATTTACTTGTGATCGAGTAATCCATTGTCTTTTACAGTTTCATTTTTCTAAAGGGTCTTTGGATGACTAGTTTTGAGTTGAAAACTATATGAAGACAAAGAATTTAATACCACAAAAAAGTGAAGATCCTTTTTTCTAGTGTGTATTAAAAACAGCTCTTTCAGGAATTTTTCATTTCCATTGGTTTTTGTCTTGTGATATATGTCTTTTCATCAGGGATAAATTATATTTGCACTCACCTTTTATAGAGTATCAAGTAAAAACTAGAACAAAGCAGAATGAACCTTCCTATACAATGCCTTCCCACAAAAACAAACACCCTCCTCAAAAAATTTCTACCCTGAACATGAAAGTGCTTATCTGCAGCTTGGCATTATTAGTATGTCTGAGTCCTAGAGTAGGCAGAAGATCCAGTTATTATCATTCAAAAGGAACTGAAAGTGTGAGCACTCTTTGAAAAAGTACTATTAGCAATGCAGATGCCAAGTTATATCTGACAGACAAGCAAACTGTTAAGCCTGTTTGTGTGATATTTAAGGGGAGAAAATAGTTTTGCCTTCTTGATGACTTTGAAAAGCCTTAGGACTGTTTTGTTCTGTTTATCACTGTCTTCACACTAGATTTTGTTTTGTTTTGTTTTATTTTGAGATGGAGGCTCACTCTGTTGCCCAGGCTGGAGTGCAGTGGCATGATCTTAGCTCACTGCAGCCTCTACCTCCTAGGTTCAAGCGATTCTCCTGCCTCAGCCTCCTGAGTAGCTGGGATTACAGGCGCCCGCCACCATGCCTGGGTAATTTTTTTGTATTTAGTAGAGACGGGGTTTCGCCATGTTGGCCAGGCTGGTCCTGATTTCAGGTGATCTGCCTGCCTCGGCCTCCCAAAGTACTGAGATTATAGGTGTGAGCTACCACGCCCAGCCCATGGGCAGTCATTAGTAAGTACACTCTTGTAGTAGTAGGGTCCCAGAAAGTTTTCCTAACAATTAATATCTGTGTACCTTGGTTTTCTTGCTAGACTTAACGCTAATTTTTGCAAGCACTAATACGTAGTATCCACTCATAGTTCTTAGGACTTCAAAAACTGAATGTATTGGGTATGTGGTATCAGGGTCAGCACTCACATGCAACCTGAGAGTTCTTCTGTGTCAAGTCAGGACATCTAGGTGTAGGAAATGCTGATCCAGTTAGGATTGTCTGGCACAGCAGGTACTTAAATGTTTATTGGAAAATGTCGACTTGAATCAAGGGAGATTTATACTGTTATGCACTGGCCATTAACTCTTCACTGTTGACTTTCACTCCCTTTGGTTTTTATGCCAGAGATTGCTAACCCTTGATTTAGAATTGTTACTACAAGCATAAAATCATTTGTGGGCCAGGCAAGGTGCCTCATGCGTATAGTCCCAGCACTTTGGGAGGCTGAGGATTGCCTGAGACCAGGCTGGGCAATGTGGCAACACCCAGTCTTTACTAAAAAAAAAAAAAAAAAAAAAAAAAATACAGGCTGAGTGTGGTAGCTCACGCCTGTAATCCCAGCACTTTGGGAGGCCGAGTCAGGTGGATCACCTGAGGTCAGGAGTTTGAGACTGGCCTAGCCAACATAGCAAAACCCCATTTCCACTAAAAATACAAAAAAAAAAAAATTAGCTGCATGTGGTGGTGCACACCTGTAATCTCAGCTACTCGGGAGGCTGAGGCAGGAGAATCACTTGAACCTGGGAGTCGGAGGCTGCAGCGAGCCGAGATCATGCCACTGCACTCCAGCCTGGGCAACAGAGCACGTCTCTGTCTCAAAACGAAACAAAACAAAACAAAGCAAAGCAAAGCAAGACAACCAAAACCAAAAATTAGCCAGGTGTGGTGGTGAGTGTCTGTAGTCCCCACTACATGTGTTTATAAACACTTATTATTCCTTTTAGTATGTAATAAATATATTTGTAGAATGAATCATTCCAGGGACTTAGTTTTTAAAGAGTATTTGCAAATTCTCTTTTAAAGTGAAAATCTTCTTCAACATTTTTTTTTTTCCTTTATGACTATTGAATTTAAGGCAAGGTACATCTATCCTGCACAATTTCAAAGTAACTAACATTATGCATGTCGTGGTTTCATATTAAAAGATGAATAAAAGTACATGCTTCAGTTGTGAGCAGTTGTCTGTAGTTTTATTTTTTTGTAGTCTGACATGAGGCCACTTGGCTGCAGAAAACTAACATATAGTATATTACCTCTTTGATCATCAGAGTGATATATTTTTTCCTTGTTGTTCAGCTGTAACTCCATATAGTCACCCTCTTGAATGCCACAAGAAGGTCTCTTTTTCTTTTTAGTAATTGAGGTATTCATGCAGTGTGGAGTGAATAGATCCCTCCATCACAGTGCGTTATACAGTAGTTTGCTCTGTGAATATATGTAATACAATCCATTCAAAACGAATGTAAAATTTACTAGGGCTTTTCGTGTGGAAGTAGAATGCAGATATCTTTCTTGATATAACAAGTGAATTTGGTTGTAGCTAACATGCGTTATACTAGTAAAGATCCACCTGCTAAACTTTTTTTTGTTAGGGTGTAGAGAGTAGAGTAATACCGATATGTGAGGAAAGTGGGAACTAGAATGCAGGCCAAAAGCTGGTCCTTTCCAGATGAATGCAACCAAGACTAAGTAGCATCATATTCATCTGATAGACAAGTGTGGCTGGTGGTGGCTGGTCCTGCATGTTGTCTCATGCACACTGATTCTCCACACATAGCTGTCAGTCATTTGGTGACAAAATCGCCAGAAAACACATCTTTAGTATTTTGGATTAGAAAGAGACAATCCTTTTTGCCTCAATTTTTCTTTGATGTTTTCTCAAAGGAATTGAGCAGTCTGCTGCCCCTTGGCTTGGCACTCCCGTCAACATTCATAATCTTAAGATGCATTTTTATTTATGATCAGGGACTCACCTAGAGTTACACAGCAATTAGTAACAAAATTGACTAGATTCCAAAGATGTCAACAATTCTCTCTCTCTGTAATAATTTCTTCAGTTTTACAAAATACAGCAGTAAAATCGTGATGCCTTATGTGTAGAGAGAAACAGTTTGGGCTGGGTACAGTGGCTTATGCCTGTAATGCCAGCATTTTGGGAGGCTGAGGCATGTGGATCACCTGAGGTCAGGAGTTCGAGATAAGCCTGGCCAACATGGCAAAACCCCATCTTTACTAAAAATGCAAAAAAAAAAAAAAAAAAAAAAGAAAAGAAAAAAAATACTGGGTATGGTAGCTCATGCCTGTAGTCCCAGCTACTTGGAAGGCTGAGTCAGGAGGATCGCTTGAACCTGGGAGGTGGAGGTTAGAGTGAGCTGAAACCATGCCACTGCACTCCAGCCTGGGCAACAGAGCAAGACTCCATCTCAAAAAGAAAAAGAAAAAGAAAAAGAAATTGGTGTTTAGGGTGCGTGGGAAAGTAGGTAGGAAATTAGGAAGCTAATTTATAGCAGCAGATTAAGATACAGGGTGTCCACAAAGTCAGGGAACTTTTAAATAACATACTCAGCATGATTTTCTTTAACCTCCAGACGTTCCTTTAATTTCAAAGCAATGAATCTTGTTCTTAAACTGAAAATGGTACAATAAATACAGTGTCCAAAAAGTCAGGATACACAGGGAAAATTGTGTGTTATTCATTGATCATCTTTCTTGAAAATGTAACTTACATACTTTTGAAAAATAAGTTTATTGTGTGTTTATTGAATTTTCAGACACCTGTATTTTGCTTCTATTTAGGATTTCCTTTCTTTTTAAGCTTCAGGAATAGTGCTAAAATAACTAGGTACAGTCAACAAAGAGACTAGGCAGCTGACAAGCAGCCCCCACCCCAATGGGTTAAAGATCTAGGCAGCCTGGAGGTGGGAGGATAATGAAAGGCAGGTGATGGGAGTAGAGGACCATGTGGCTGGCTGGCTTTCTCTTTACTCCAGCAGCTGGCGGTAGCCGTAATTGAAATCTTGATCTTATTTTGAATGAACAAAGACCTGGAAAGTTTGATAAATGACAATATTCTGTTAATATTTCTTATTCCAATCTGGTACCTAATGATGTAGAAAAACTTTCTCTTTTCGTTTTTTTTTTTTTTCTTTTTTGAGACGGAGTCTTGCTTTGTCACCCAGGCTGGAGTGTAGTGGCGCCATCTCAACTCAACTCAACTCACTCTCAACCTGTGCCTCAACAGTTCAAGCAATTCTCCTGCCTCAGCCTCCCAAGTAGCTGGGACTACAGGCCCACGTCGCCACATCCAGCTAATTTTTGTATTTTTAGTACAGATGGGGTTTTACCATATTGGTCAGGGTTGTCTGAAACTCCTGACCTCAGGTGATCCACCTGCCTTGGCTTCCCAAAGTGCTGGGATTACAGGCATGAGCCACTGTGCCCAGCCAGAACTTTTTCTTATATATGCCAATACCTTTTGGGATTGGTTTAAGTAATATCATTTTTTTTAAATGAAAAACTGATTCTAACATCAGTAATATTTCTACTGAAAAAAACTTACTTTACTGACACCGAAGAATTCTGCCAGATAAAATTTTGCTTTCTTTGCTAAAACAGAGCATCTCTGATTTTTGCTGGAAATAATTCTGTTGAACTGAATAAAAGTGTTTAGAACAAGCATGGTAGTGAAAAGTGTACATAGCTCTGTCAGTCTGGGTAGGAAAGAAGAAATTCACATAGGCTAAAACAAGCCACCACTCTTATAAAACCTTGTGAATAGTTGAGTCTGACTGAGTTCATGAGATTACAGGGTTTAGAAAATGTGAAGATGGATAGGCGACAAGTTTGGCTTTAGTGAGGGTATTATTTATGTTTGCTTGGATGAAACTGAGGTTCTGGTGGGGTGACTTTGATTGTTGATGGAATGTTAGAACTTTTGTGTCCCCCCAAACTGCTTAAATCTTAGATCTGTTGGGCCACATGTAAATGACCTTTTCATATTCACGTTTTTGCCCTAACAGCTTGTAAAACCTCTGCAGTCCTGGGGTTTGACTAAGTGGTCTGTGCAGCCCCTTCCATCTCTAAGGTGCAGTGCAGTGCAGGCTGTCGTCTCTAGTGGCAGAACACCATGGACATGGGCAACACATATAACTGGTTAATGGTGTTTGGTATATTCTATTCAAGAAGACAGATATTTTGGAAAGATTTTCATCAAAAGTGGTAAAAGGGAAACATTTTAGTGTTTAAAGGAGTTCTTTTAAGCCAGCATGTACTCCTGGGTTGTCCGGGAAAGGCTTGGCTCACTCTTGAGTTTAACATCACCTTTATAGATGCCCATAATTGAAGCTTAACTATTTCAGGGCAGCAGGATAATGAGAAAAATAATGAAAGGCATCAGATTTGACAGAAAGAACACTTAATTTGTAGTTAGCCAGACCTGAGTTTAGATTCTGGTGTTAGCCCTTACTACTAAGTAAAGGGCCAGTTATTTAACTCCTGTGGGCCTCAGTTGCATTAATTGAGATAATTTGTCACCAGTATCTTGTCCCCTGCATTCTGTCAATGTTAATGCTCTTTTCTCTCTCATTGTTTTACACTACAATGTACATACTCTGTACAGCACATACTGTCTAACATAACCAGGCAGTGTAGTTTAATTGGCTTTTTCATTGAAAATCCATTCAGTTCTTTTGGGAGGCTTCCCTCAGCTCCTGTGCCCCAGGTTGTGTATAATCCTGCTAGCCATGGTGATAATGTCCACTTGCCTGCGTTTTATGGAGCAGCTACTGGCTCGCTGTCTTCTGAATAGAGGCAAACACCCCAGACTGTTGGTGCATGGTCAGATTTGACTCATGGCCAGCTTTGGATGTGGAGTTTTCAGTGGGGTTCTTGTGCAGACTCAGGGGAGAGCCCTCCTGATAGCCACATTTCTTGGGATGGTCGGCACAGGTAGGCGTAAGGAGGGAATGGAAACAGTGGCACTGTTGCTCGGCAATTGGACTATACTAAAATAGGAAATATTTGAGGCCTAATCTGTGTTTGCCTTTCATATATTGCATACTAATTAGGAACACATTTCAATGCTTTGAAGTTGTGAAAAACTCTCTTGCCTGCATTCCAAATTGATGTCTCTGTGCCCTGGATATGCCATACATTTAGAGTACTACATCAGGGAAATGCAGACCTCAGAAAGACCTTTGGTTTATCCTCAGTGCATCAGTGGACATTTCTTTTCCTGCTTCTGAGTGATTTGCCTTTGCTTTGTACTTTTGTTAGTTTTTTTTCTGTCTCTGTTTAAACAAGGATTAATACTTCCTTTAATTGAACTGTGGCTATTTTACATGGATTGGTGATTGCAAAGCTTTTCGGAGCAGGTGTGGAGCAATGAATAGTCTTTTTAATTTCATTTTTTTGATTTACATTTTTTTTATAACCACTTCTGCAACAAATGGTGAAACTCCATGTCTACTCTCTTTTTCAGTCAATAGTTAATGGTTTTTCCATACTTCCCAGCTGCTTATCGTGGGCACAGCTGACAAAACCAGAAGAGGCTTTCTAGTAAGGTGAGCTGAGCTGGCATTTGTGTAGGACAAAGGACTTTGGTAGAATTAGGGCTTTGACAAAGTGAACAAATGTAAAGGCAGCTGGAAACTTGAGTGGTGCTAATCAGGAATATATTTTGAGATTCTGAAGTTTCCAAAACATGTGTGTACTTAAGAAAAATAACCCAACAACTTGTGGGTTAATAGATTTTCCTGTTTTACAAATCCCTTTGTGTGAGTTTTAAAGATATTTTTCATACTTTTGAACAGTATACTGTCTCAGAGAACATTACTAGCTCTCATTTTATTTTTGAGCCTGTTTATCCATGTGCTCCTGCCAAATGCCCTGTACCAACCCACTTATTTATGGGCTGGTTTCTTTATCTTTAGTTGTTAAGACTCTTTCCAAGGGAGCCTTTGCTTTTTATTGTATTATTTGTGATATTGATAATGAGCACTACATAAGAGTTCAAAGGGGCTTGTTCTGATTATTGAGAGTTTATTTCTCTGCTGTAGTTGCTTATGTCAGACAACAGCTTTTTATGGTAGATTGGCCATCTGCTTTTGGGAGAAATCTACACTTTCCTCCAATCAGCAAGTGGATAATATCAGTAATAAGATGCAGTAAATCGGCTGCCCCAACCAAACAACATATTTATATAAGTTGCTTGAAAATGAGAGTTGTGTCCTTTCCATTTTCCCTTCCATATCTCATGCTGATGAAACTTATGGTTATTTTAATTAACACCCCTGCACTAAACAAAATAATGGGATATTTCAAATGTAAGAAATAGAGAAAAAGGGCCGGGCGTGGTGGCTCAATGCCTTTAATCCCAGCACTTTGGGAGGCCTAGATGGGTAGATTGCCTGAGCTCAGGAGTTTGCGACCAACCTGGACAATGTGGTGAAACCCCATCTCTACAAAAACTACAAAAAAATTAGCCAGGTGTGGTGGCGTGCACCTGTGGACCCAGCTACTTGGAAGGTTGAAGTAGGAGGATCGCCAACTTGACGAAACCCTGCCTCTACTAAAAATATAAAAATTAGGTCTGACACGGTGGCTTATGCCTATAATCCCAGCACCTTGGGAGGCCTAAGTGGGCGGATAACCTGAGGTCAGGAGTTGGAGACCAGCCTGGGCAACATGGCGACACCTTGACTCTCTTGAAAAAATAAAGAACCTGGGCATGGTGGTGCATCCTTGTAATCCCAGCTACTCAGGAGGGTGAAGCTGGAGAATGGCTTGAATCTAGGAGGCAGAGGTTGCAGTGAGCCGAGATCCACTGCATGCCAGCCTGGGTGACAGAGCGAGACTTCCTCTTAAAAAAAAAAAAAGCACTTTTCTACTACCTAAGTTTTAGAGAAGTGTTATTTGACCCCCCACCCCCTTTCTCTCTTTTTTTTTTTGAGATGGACTCTTGCTCTGTTGCCCAAGCTTGAATGCAGTGGCATGATCTTGTTTCACTGCAACCTCTGTCTCCTGGGTTCAAGTGATTCTCATGCCTGTCTCCTGAGTAGCTGGAATTACAGACGCATACCATGATGCCCAGCTAATTTTTGTATTTTTAGTAAAGATGGGGTTTCATCATGTTGGCCAGGCTGGTCTCAAACTCCTGGCCTCATGTGATCCACCCACCTCAGCCTCCCTAAGTGCTGGGGTTATAGATGTGAGACACCGCACCTGGCCAACTGCTGCTTTTTAAATCAGTTGTGTGCTTTGTATTAGGCTATACTCTAGAACTGTAAGGCAGAACACTTAACACATTGAACACTACAAATGTATTTAAAATTAGTTTGAATTAGTGGTCTGTCAAAGCTACCCTTTGAAAAAGAAAACAAAAAAAAAACTTACAAAACCATCTCTTCTTTCTGCTTTTCCTCTTTGAAAGATAGAAGTTTGAACACTTCACGTTTCAAAATCTTACTTGATCTAACTTCTTAAAAAACCTTGAAAATAGTCATTACTATTACATCAAGTGCCACATACTGTTAAAAAGGCTTTACATGGGTTAATTTATTTAAAACTTCCAACAACCCTGTGAGATAGATAAGGAAACTAAGACACAGATATTAAGTAATTTGGCTTTGGTCAGACAACTAGTAAATGGCAGAGCTAGTATTTACACACACAGTGGCTTAAAAATACCTATAATCTTAATTACTTTGCTGTGTAGTGACTGTGAGCTTTGAGTTTTCTTGGGTCAGAATTGTGGCTTTGCTCATTTTGGTACAAGGAAACCTTAAAATGGAAATCCATTTTGTTTATGTAGAAGTAGGAACAATTATGAAATTTGACAATTTGATGAAATTGTTGAATTTTAAACTTAGTTCGTTAGTCATCATAAGGACTTTGCCTTTAATGTGGCAAAGGATCGCCAACTGGGCAAAACCCTGCTTCTACTAAAAATACAAAAATTAGGCCAGGCACAGTGGCTCATCATGCCTGTAATCCCAGCATCTTGGGAGTGGTTTAACGTGGTTTTTGCATATTCTAGATCAGTGTTTCTTTATTCTTTATAACTTAAAGACTTGTAAATTCATTTTGGCGTACTGGGACACATACCTGCAAACTCATTCGGGGAGAAGAAATGAGAGAAGAGATGCAAAATGATGAAAGTCACCACATGTCAGTGGAATCTTGGATGGTTCTTTCACCTTGAGGGCACTCTGGGGCTTCTCTCACCTAGTTGGGGCTTATCTTTTTAGGAAGATGCTCCCTCACCAGAGACTTGTTTTCATGGTGCCACACTTGTATCCTCAAGTACAAGTATACTGTACTTTTCTTGAAGCTTTAAGAATCCTGTAGCTTGGCCAGGTGACGTGGCTCACACCTGTAATCCTAGCACTTTAGGAGGCCGAGGCAGGCAGATCACGAGGTCAGGAGTTCAAGACCAACCTGGCCAACATAGTGAAACCCCATCTCTACTAAAAATAAAAAAAATTAGCTGAGTGTGGTGGCGGGTGCCTGAGGTAGGAGAATTGCTTGAACCCAGGAGGCGGAGGTTGCAGTGAGCTGAGATCATGCCGTTACATACCAGTCCAGGTGACAGTGAGAGACTCTTATCTCAAAAAAGCAAAAAAAAAAAAAAAAAAAAAAAAAAAAA